>JAOEHI010000018.1:2394265-2420362 GCA_025447815.1 Percopsis transmontana | reverse complement strand
AGTATGTGTGCTACTGCAAGTGAGGGACAGTTTCAGTCTGAAGAGAAGCTCTTAGACGGCAGTCCTGCCTTTCCCAGTTAAAAGTGTCCTTTCTTACGTAATCCAGAGTACCTCTGCATCCACTTCAGCCACCCATATCTTTCCTGAGAAATGGTAAAAGAAGGTTATATAACAATGGCTCGGCTGTAGAGCAACTTTCTTACCTAGCAGATTTCATGCTCTGTAAAATAGTGAAAGGGGTAAATTAGGTTCTTTTAATCTGCCTTTAAAGTCAGTTTAACATTTGAATTTTAGAAATGTAAACACCAGACAACACCTTATGTATGTGTTAAATCTTGCCCAGACCATAATTACACCTTTAGTCACAGACCTTATTTGACACTTTGATTCTGAGGCTCCAAAGAACTTTCCCCCACTGTAATTACAATCCAGTTCTTCCATATGCCACATGCAGTAGCTTTAACTGAATTTAAAAAGATTATAAGATCACATAGAATTACCAACACAGGAAATTGCGAGGCTTCCAGTTTCTATATTGCTCTGTTTTCATAGTGTTAGCGCGCTCACTGTTTTGTCTCTTGTCTCTTTTCTATGCTGTGCAAGTGCAAGCAAAGGATTTTGCATGTGAGATTGAAAAATGACTCTGAAGACAAACAAGCGGTATTTGGCACATGGCCGCACCACAAAACAAATACCTCCTCTGCCTGTGTATGTTTTAGTGAGATTTCTATGCAAATACAATTCAATTTGCCTTGTAAAGTCTAGTACTTATTGATGTGGGTGGATTTGTAATGACTCTTATTGTACAATATAATGTAAGTTTAGAATGTCACAACACCTTGCTGATAATAACAGAGTACCGTAGTGGTTTAACATACCAAGCTTTTTGTTGTGTTACCAGACAGGACGAAAGCATGCTTTCATCAGTTTATTAATAGAAATCCATAATTACTCTTGTCACGATTAATTCAAGATTAATTAAACTCTCTAAAGGTAATACCAATTTTTTCCTTTGCTAAAGTTGTATGTTTACCTTACCTGCAGGCAAGGTTTATTACCACATTTCTGTTGATACTTTGTTGTTCCCCACTATACCATGACCATTATACTGCCTCAAAGCTCTTACACACACACACACACACACACACATATTTACATAAATAGACATACAGTACCAGTCAAAAGATTGGACACACTTTCCTATTGACTTGAATGGGAAAGTGTGTCCAAACTTTTGACATGGAGTGCCATCACGCTTGTGTTTAGCCATTTATCTTTAATAGCCTACTTTACTAATTTTGTAGTGAAGTAAAGACACTATTACTCAATAATACTATTATTAGTATTAGTATTAGTATTAGTATATAGTAATGAATTCAATAATAACAGAAACACTGTTTGAAAATTAAAAAGAAAACAGTTTAGCTAAATGTCCTACTATTATTCTTAGATCTGCAGTGAAATGGCTTATACTGTAGTTCTTAATGAGCAACAGAAGTACTGCTGTCAGCGGTAATGGGTGTTTCCAATGTGCAGCAGACCATGAACTACACAGCTCGTTCTTCAAACATCCTGTCAACATTTGTTACCAGGCACCTCCGCTGTTACTCAAAACGCATGACAATTTAACAGACAAATGGGGCCAGTTAGTTCGACCAGAGTGAGTCAGGATCAATGATAAATCAGCAACTTGCTGTTGATCTTCATCATTACCACATGCCGGTCTACGTAGCAAAGAAAACAGGTTGTAAAACACCTGTCTGTCATGTTTATGGACTCACACCATGCTGTGCGGCTTCGAAGGCGATTGAAGATCTCTATAGTCCACCTAGAATGGTTAGTAAAGGTGTCACCCCAAAACAACATAATAGCCCGAAACTCTTATCCAAAAAAGGCATTCACTTTTTGTTGTTGAAATTTTGGCAGGAGAATAGCAGCGGCATTTGCATTTGTTCATCAAGCCAATAAGATTGAGAAGTTCCATTCTTGATGTAATCTTCAAGCGCATGAGGGCAGTTGGAGGCCTTGAACATCCCATTTAGCACAGGTTTTATCCTGTTCTTTTTTCCTCAAATTAATGGATCTTGCCAGAAGTTGTGTGAACCAACTGAAAGTGAGGAGGCCCGTTTTATCAGGACCAAAACCTCACGCCACAAGAACAGTTTTTTTCCCATCCGCTACTAGCCTTATCCGCAAGGCCCGGAACCCACCCTGACACTCTCCACACTCCACCTCTGCCTCTACATGTCACATTGACATATACTTGCATTTTTAAAATACTGTGAACATTTGCACATTGACTGTGTTTACTCAGCTGTACTTCTCTTCTTATTTTTACTCTTAAAACATACTGTGTAGGCTATATATATTTATATTGTTTATATTTTTAATACTTGATTTTCTTATCTTTCTTATATTTAGAGAATGCTTGACATGCACCAACAACACCAAAACAAATTCCTTGTATGTGTAAAAAAAGTACTTGGCAGTAAAGCTTTTGCTGATTCTGATTCTGATTCAACTACTGAATTCACAACTCTCACAATTCCATCGCTCTCCCTCCCTAGTGGCCAGAAAAACATGCCTTTAATTACACTTGTTACTTGATTGTAACAAGGGTGTGTGGGTAGCCACATATTGGATCTTTATGTTGGTTATCCAACTTCTTTGCTAGTTTTTGACTGTTTTGCTAACTGGCTGATTGCTAAACCTACCTGTATTTCCCATCACATTAAGATTAGGCTATTTATAGATTAATCTTAGGCTACTATAACTCATGTTATAGCTGTCATCCTCATTTTAGCAATTTTGGAACATAATCATATTGGGAAAAAAAGAAAAAAACAGTTATTGTCACTTTCCCTTCCCTGATATAACATGTTCAGCACAACACAAATCTACAGTATTTCTGTATCTAATGATGCTGTGTCATAGCCTTTAGTGATATACAGCTCATGTCATCTCTATTTGCACCTAAAGTCCTAAAATACAATTTTAGGATTAACTAGGATTAACCTTTGAATTAAACTGTGTGATTCATCCAACTTCCAGTCCCACTTCATAGATCATTAGTGCCTTAAGACTTGTCTTGTTCTGAGATGCTTATATAGGCTAGGTCATAGAAGGGGTTAATGATTTCATAGAGCTGTGTAAAGTACAGCATGTGGAATTTTGTGGTGCAGTCGTGAAGTGTGGAGAAGAGTAAGGAGTCCCAAAGAAGGCAAAACAGTTGAAGAGTAATGGGAGGAGAACCACTTTTAATCCAACAATGTGAAGTGTTGGCTGGACTCTGCTTCTCTTCCTTTTATGGAAAAAGGGTTTATGATCCATGGGAACAGTATATGAACTCAAAATGCATATCCATCTATTTTAGTTATAGATTATAGTAGCCTAATGCTTTTTGCTTTGCATTAGTGGTTCTCTTTCTCTTTCTCTTTTGGGAATATAGATTCATCTTGCACAAACAGCATCATAATGTTTTTATTTAGAGACGCTACAGTTATAGTAACAGTAATTATGAAATATTAGACCTACTTTGATCAAATAATGTCATGGTCTACATTATATGCAGCACATAAAATGACAGAAGCTGGACAGTCAAACCATATACTGTATTTTACCTGTCTGTTGTCAATGGGGATGTGAATCTCTTTTTCAGAAATACTCTGTTCACATCTATACAGTACACTGTCATGCCTGGGAGGGAACTGCCAAGTGGCAAGTGCCAAGACAGCCTGCTACTTGTGGCCACTGAGCCAGTTAGGGGTTCATGTTTCTGAAAGTTACATCAATAGTAGCTGTAGTTTGTTTTTCCCTAGTTAGTCTGGCGACCGGGGACATGTCTGCTTCTCTCATCTATATTTAAATACAACCCCTACCAACATTTGTTTGTGAGCCCACTGGATTCAGCAGTAAGCTTGTAGACAGAACAGACTCCAACTAAGCAGCAGTAATTCAACCAGAAATAGAATCAACAAAGAATAATTACGTGTCTCTAGAAGATTTCTAATTGATTTTGAATTTTTTAACAATGGATTAAATATAAATGTTGTGCTGCACTTGAGTCCCCTGAGTTAATGTGGGACCATATATGGCTGATGAAAGGACCTTAGACTAAACAGGCTACGTCACTCGCCCTCCCCTCTATGCCCACACCTGTGCAACCTGTCTGTTGTTCAACCCTTGTTCAGTCTTATTTCATCTTAAAATGTCAGGTTAAAAACCACAGAGGATGTAGAATTGAGGTAAATTGAGAGAGATCTTGTCCATTCCCTTCATCACCCGGCATGTTCTTAACTCAATCTGATGCCATGCAGAGTCAAGTCAGACTCGGATCATATATGGCATCTCCGTCTTAAGCCTTCGGCTCTTTTGAACAAATGACACCTGGAACCACTTGTAAGAGAGGAGAATGCCAACATTCAGCTCTGTAGGAAAAAGAAACCTGGACACTAGCAAACTAGGGATGTCTTATAATAGTTGACTAGTTGATTAATTGTTTGTCCTGATATGAGTTTATTTTTGGCAGTTTATTATTTAATTTTTGTGTACTTCACAGTGCACGGTTTGTGCTATATTTTATGCTCGTTCGTTGTTGTTGTTTTTTTGCAATAATAAAATAATACAAATAAGCTTAGGTTGCTACAGTTGGGAGAGATGGGAGCATGATGTCAAGGTCAAAATTGATCGGAATTCTTTTGAATTCACCTTTTAAGTCTATTGCAATACTGTAATATGGTGACAATGATGCAACATCAACAAACAAGGCCTCTTTTTGTTGTATTTTGTAAGGAGTGGGTGGGTAACTGAAATGAAATAGTCTTTCATTCATCATCATCATATGTTTGTCATTATAAAGCAAGGCAGCACCAGCAGGCCTCAGTGAACAAGGACATCTGAGACAAATCTGAAAGACAGATATGGATCTGAAGACAGAAAGAAGTAGCCTAACCATGTCCTTCAGGGAGCAAATTAAAACTAAGTCTCAATGAACTTTTCTTTATTAACAGAGAAACAGCAGCTACAAACCAAAAGTAGAAACACATTCATCTTCTTGTGATCAATGAAGTTGTTGCTTTTAAACTATCTTTTTGGCCCCTCGCACATGCAGCTACCACCAAAATATGACTGAAAATGAATCATTAGCCTTGTTCTCTTTCACCAGCTCCTCTGTTGCACTTATGCAACAGTGCTTTCTTTGAGGGGCCTTGGGGCTCTGTTCAGTCTCACCCTGGAGAGAGAAGAGGGATAAAAAGAGTGAGGAGAGTGGAGAAAGGGTTGGGGGGGGGGACCTAAGAAGCTGAGCACTCACTCTGTCTGAAAACACAGATGCTGATGTTCCCAGCCAGTTCTGCTGTCAGCCAGCCAAGGAGCCAATATTTCATTAGAAAAGCTACTTCGCTTGTTAGAGCCCTTTGAGAACCCCTGCGCGCCGACATGCACCCACGCACAAAAGCAGGACATAACTCTGGACTTCACGTCCGAGCCACGTGTTTAGTATTCGTTATTCCAGAAACTTTAGGTGTTTGGGTTCGGATGGAACGCAATCAAAGATACAACTTGGAACAGCAGAACTACAGTTCTCTCACGCGCTCAGTGTGTGTTTATACAGAGACAGACAGAGATCACTACGGTGGAGTGTTATGTCAGTGTTATTAGGTCTATTGGTATCATGGGGCAGGTCGTTAATGGATATTAGCAACCTGACGTGGGTGATTGAGCCTCACAAACAAAATCAAACGCCTTCAGACTGGTCTCCATCACATGCTCACTTTGTGTAATGTGCTCAGTCACAAAACAGCTATTAAGGATGTCTTTAGCAATTTTGTATTTATTCTATTTATACTCTCCTATTGACTTCCACATAATCGATAACCGGCTCTCGTTAAGTGCAATCTGCATCACTCTACTGGGATGTTGACATTGGATGTTGACTGGATTATGAAGCTACAGAAGAAAACTCGAAACCATTCTTTTTGATATTAAACCACGCCGGAAAAAGCAGTTCAAAGAACAGTTTTTTTTAGCGTTAGTCTTTATAGTGTTCTCGGAATTGATTGGCAGTGGGGAGGGTGTTCTTCTCTTTGTGGCGGTTCTTTTGAGCATGTCTAACTGACGCTAACACGCTATAGGCCTTTTCTTTGCCCTTGATCCAACAGAATTGCCATCATAAAAGGAGTGGGTGATGATTTTAAATCATGATCACCAACTGAGTAACAATGTGGACCACCCCAAATGCAAGCTCTGATATGAACAATGCCTTGGGAGAAGTAGGTCATGCTAAGTGGCCCTGTGGGCTTTGTAAAGAGTTTTTGTATGGCTCCATACTAGGAGACTTAGGCAACTTAGGCCTGTACATCTGTACAGGCTCATTTTCACTATCGGATCAACATCTCTATAGTGATATGGTATAATTGTCAATAAAAACACTCTGTGAGCTTATTGTTCTCATTATGATACATGATGTTATGGTTATGTATCCATACAGATATTTATCCCACGATCTTTGCCTGGTGGTTCAAAGATGCAGTGTAATGCTTCATCCCTGAGGAAATTAACAAAAATAGATTTAGTAAAATATGACTGTATGAGTCCTGTAATTTGAGAAATATTTATTGAAACATGAAACATCATTAGGGTTGCCTGTATTAATGTGTTTGGTTGGAGTAGTGATGAGAACAAATGTGGCATGCTTTTAGAAATAACACAATCCATATGAACAGCCTCGAGGAACATGAATTCCAATCAGGGACACCCTGAGCTGTCAGTGGTTTTCAGTGGCAGGAAACAAACACACACAGCAGTACAGTGCCGTGATGAATTCCACACCTTTCGGTTCGGCTGGGAGGAAAACGAGGATAAAATTGGGGAAGGAGGAATAAAGGAAATTAGTAACATAATCCTAGTCGGGATCAAAAGGGTTAGATTGGATTATGTTCTGTTGCATCACAGCATGTGAAAGACCCATTGGATCAAAGGCAGTGATTTTCAGCAGGAGAAGGAGATGCATTATTGAAGCTGTTGAACGACACATGGTGGAGGTTGGAGGTGTTCGGTGTCATAACTTGGGAAATGTAAGCTCCCCCCATTCACTGGCCTTGTGTAACCTTACCTGTGCACCTCATTGTGTCTGCATTTGTTTGATTTCAAGGCAGGGGCATCACAATAAAGCCAATCTGGAAATGGGATCAGGCTGTGACTGATAGTAATTACTTGCTGTCTACAGCATTAACAATTTAGTGTAATTTCAGATAGTCTTTCCAAAGTATAGAGAGCGAGGAACAAGGGAAGGGAAAGGAACTAGCATATGGTGTTTACAAGTATGAAAAAATAAAGTCTGCAAACTACTTACAATATTCTAAAAATGATAGTTTCATTTGAGCGTACAGTAAATGTGTGCAGCTTCGGTCTGACAATGTCCCGTCTCTTCAAGTACTGATCCTTGTGACAGAACACCTTGAGGATGATGATCTTTCAGTCATGATTTGCAACACTAACCCCAGGGTCACTACAAGTTCAAAGGGGCATAACTGACAACATGGTTTGTGAAAATTCACCTCGGCATTCTCCATTCTCTCCTAGGCAGGAGAGTGGACAAGTAAAATGGTAGCCAGACCAGGATTACAGAGCCATAATCAGTCATGTGGAAAAGCTATGGTGTGTCTTTGTCTTGGTGACCCCCTCCCCAGCTGGGGGTGTGTGGGGATTTGTGACACAGACAGTCTTATCTACGTATGACCAAGAAGGATAAAGTTTAAAATTCTCACAGATTATTATAGTAGAATAATACACATATTTACATATTATCTACAGTTTAATACTATAGAATTGTCATTTGAACATTTGAACTGAAATGCAAATTTTAAGGTCAGAAGCTAAAGCCAGTACATTTGAATTTGCGCTCGGCAGTAAAATGTAAAGGGTTTTGTAGCATCATTGAGATTTTAATATGTTAAATTACCCAGGTGAAATTTTGTTTGTTTATAGTAAGTAAATCAAATCAATCAGTAAGTGATGGCTTGATATTGTGACAATAAAAGAAAAAGGATTCTTAAATTATAAACGCATGAGCTACCAACAAAAACGTAGATGTACATTTAAAATATATGGTTGCACTGCTATTGCTAAGTTACAGGAAACCATTTCCCCAGTAGTCTGTGCAAAAGAAATGTGCACTCGTGATCCAGTCTTAACCATTTATTAACAGAATTGTTGTTTGTTATTGCACACAGAGGCATACTCCATCATCATAACCATTGGGATTAAGCTATTGAAGGCCTAGTATTACTGCAACGCTTTCCTGCCCAACAACTGCCTCATATGGTTTGTTGTAGCAGAGGTAATGGAACGGATCTTATTCTAACAGCTGGGGTGGGAGAAAGAGAAATTGTACACGTTGAAGTGAGCCTCCATTGTTATTGCTGTAATAAATCATATGCTGTAATTGTTTGCTCAGTGTAAAAAAAAACAAAATAATGCAGGTGTGTTTAGATTTGAATTGAATTCATAAATGTGTTCACAGTCAGTGCCATTTGTCAGACAGAAACGTTTTTCCTGTTCAACTTTTACAATAGAAAGCCCAGAGGGAATGCATCACCCACTAGGGGCCATAGTCTAGTGGTCTAGGTGTGGGACTCTCAGCCTAATGGTCATGAGTCAAGCCCCAGAGTTGACCAACCTGCAAGCACCCTTGAGCAAGATGCCTAACCGTATCTGCTCCATGTAATGATAAAAGCATCTTCTAAATTACCTAATTGTAAGTGTTGGACAAAATAAGAAGCTGGCATTTGTATTATATCGTTTGTTGAGTCCTGTAGCATCATATTACTCAGTGTATGTTAAATAGAAAATAACCAAGCAAGGACCACCAAGTTCTTAATGGAAATAACAGCAACTACAACCAATGATAATGGCTAAACTGTTGAACTTTCCAATTCATGTTTTAAAAAAAAAACACCTGTGAAGCATCAACCTACACACACACACACACACACACACACACACACACTAGATGTTAACAACACATGGGGACGCTTACTGGGTCCTCTGTGCTGCCGAGTGTTGAATCTTAAACAGCTTGGTTGTAAAGTAAGAAGCTTAGCCCTTTTAACCTGACCAAGATGCTAACCATACTACTTGGCTGGCTGTTCTTCAGTTTGTGCTCGAGATCAGATTTCAGCGCAAGCCATTATGCTACTCCTGTAGGAAGTCAATGTTGCTATCATAAATTATACATTCTGAACTAGCAAGTCATTGTTGTAGTGAATTAGAGGGCACCAAGGTATATATTCCTACCCCCATGACTGTATATCTCTCAATCTTGAAGGTACTGATTCAAAAGAAAATTGTGGCAGTCTTGGAGAAAAGGAACTTCATTCCTTAGAAACAGGAGATCTATATCTGGTTACACTACTATGGTGAATTGGGCAGCCATACCCTTTATTTGTCTGCACTGAAATGTCCTTGGATTGCTTGTTCTGATCGGTGCCGATAAACTTTTGAGGGTCTCCTTAGGCGGGAGAGATTTGAACAAGGACACTTGCCAGAGGTTGTAATATGTTAAACAAACCTTCTGGGATAGTTTGAGCACTCGCTGTCTTTCATGCAAACACTTTTCTGCTCCAGTCTTTATATATTTGTTAAGCTAGGATTGTATGTGTCTGGGGAAAACAATCAAAATGAGTCGTATATAGCAAGTAGCATGTTAACGGGGCCTTACAGTTTACTGCTAAAACTTTGTTTTAGAACTGCTGAGCACACTGTAATAGGCCTTCAAGGGCAAGCCTAAAATATATGTAAAAAGCAAAACTGAAAATAAGGTTGGAAATTATTGAAATGAATGTTATGAACCAAGCATAAACCACACACGGCACCTGATCAGTGCTGACTGTGTGGGGATAGGGGATAGGTTTCAAATGTCAGTATCTACTGTCATTCAGAGATTATGCTGAGTTAACATTCTCTTCCCTACCACCTATTCTCTCCAACATTCAAGCTAATATTCTAAATACTGTGGCTATCTACTAGCCTGTTACCATATACTGTAGACCTCCTTAAAGCCAAGCTTC
This sequence comes from Percopsis transmontana, assembly GCA_025447815.1. Taxonomy (NCBI): domain Eukaryota; kingdom Metazoa; phylum Chordata; class Actinopteri; order Percopsiformes; family Percopsidae; genus Percopsis; species Percopsis transmontana. The sequence goes on along the minus strand of JAOEHI010000018.1, from coordinate 2,410,295 downwards.
CAAACTTTTGCATATAAATAAAAATGTCAGTTATACTGACATTTACAACTGATAATACAATAGTGGTTCATCTGACTGATCATTCATTACAGACTTTCCATTTAGAGCTGTGACTTCGGATGCAGTTTGAATTTGTATAATTATACATATACTTACATTTACACCAAAATGAAGTGGATGTCATTTGGTTATGGAGATGTGCAATGTTTATTACATTGACTGTGAGAATTGTTTGAATAAATGTTTATTTTTTTAAGATTAATTGCTATGCATACTTTTTTCTTTGTTGAAGCCAAACACAGACAGGTTTTGAGTATAAAAAGAATAACCTTGTACAATAGGTGGAGTGGAGTGCATAAGTTGTACAGTATTTCTTTTGGTTATTTTTTTAGATGGAAGCTACAGTATTTTGAACTGTCACATGTTTAGTTTCTAATGCAAGGTGTTTTGTCACGGCTGGAAGAAAGCATCATAGGCAGTCTTTTCCTTACTGCAGTGGCACAAACTTGTACAACAGACCTAACCACAATGAAACCAGTTGCACCGCCTTGTATGCCATACAGTAGCTTAGTGGTTAGGATAAACTTTCTTAGATTGTCTCTTTATATTTATATACAGGGCATATATTGTCTGTATTTTATTGTCTCTATTTTATCTTATTTTTCTATGTTCAGTGTTATGCACCAATTTACAAAGACAAATTCCTATGCGTAAACCTACTTGGCAATAAGTCAGTCAGATGTGCATGTCAGAACAGATTCTCCCATCTGACACTTTGATCAGGGGAAAAACGTGGTATGAAGTTGGTACACAGTTGGAAAATATGTCATTGAGAAGACAGTTGTAGAATAGAAAAATAAAGCACTTTTAATTTTTACCAGCCATTTACTGACACAAACAATGGACATTTTTTTTCAAAGACACTGAGCACTGGATGTTTATGTAAAAGAGGGTGATAAAGCTATTTTGTGTAGCACCGTGACAACACAAAAATGAACATGCATGTAATGAATGTATGCAATAGTGGTTTTGAAAGGTTCAATTATCATTAATTACTTGTATTGATATCTTACCTAGCTTTCACACACTAGGGCTTCAAGTTGTTCTAGAATATAACACAACTGTCAATGGAACAGGGTTGTACAATTGCATGTACACTGAGACAGTAAATTAGAGCAGGGAGAGCACATAATGACTTGCCATATGACATATGACATGAGTGGCTCTGGTTTTGCAGGATTTGATATCCCTACATGGTGATTTTCTTATTCACTGGTTTACAGATATTGCATTAAATAATCCAATATCAAAAATGAAAAATTTGTGGCTGTAGCTTTAAAAAGTAAAATACAATTAGTAGAACTGTACTGTATCTCAAGCCTGTCTTCCTGACGTGACATAAAAAATCTTAGAGTGTCTTAAAATTGGAATTTCTTCTCATTTCTGCCAATACTGTAATCCCAGATTAGGGTTCTGGCGAGGAAAGAACATGGCCGCAGTGTTCCCACTGAAAATGTAAATTGTCTCACATTAATGATTAAAAATGTATCTTTGCATAGACATTAAATTAATTATTTTTGGAGCAGAGCATAATAATTATTCAGAAATGTAGGATTATTTTAGCGGTTTAGCCGTTACAGTTTGGGTATTTTTTTTCTTATAAAAAAAAAAAATCAGGGATACACTTTGATTTGTGTCTGGAATACCCTTGTTGAAAAAGCAAATGTTGTTGTTGCCCCTCCTGAGTACTAAGTTGCTCTCATTCCTCCCTACTCCTCCCCCTACACATTAGATAAGTCTTACACCCTTCACTACAGCCAGCCCCACTTGTAGACAATAGTGTTTCAAACATGGGTATTGAGCTGGGCCTGAAATTTTGCATTTTGGGGACATTATAATGTAACAGACAGTTTTGTGGCGTACTACTACTACTGGTTAAAAAAGTAGCTGCGAAATCATTATGAAAACAACAGCTTGTCACAGTGCCAGGTAGCTTGTGTTGTAACACCAAAGTGATGCCGACTAAGTCAGTTAAGACCTGGAATTCTACATGATCAAACACACCTCTGCTGTACCTTAATAGATATGTTCTTTCATGCCAACATAAACATTTTATACAAAGTTATAAAACATTTCTTACACTATTTACATAGGGACTTTGATTGATTAATTGTAATCAGGTTATCCATGTAACATAACCTAACGTATATTTACTGCAAATACTCAATTATTTCTTTCTCCCCTACAGCCTGGTTACTGGAACATAATTTTGCTTCCACAAGACCACAATAACAGCAGTCATATTGACAAGACAGAGAGAGTAACTTCATGTCAGGCCTACAATCACAGTGATTGTTGTAAACATTAATGTAAACAGTGAGGATGTGAGGCTGTTTGCGGTATTTAGTTTCACAAGTCTGAGATGTGCCTCATCTTTCTGTCCACACCCTGCATTGAATCGCAGTTCATTTTTAAAGGTATCTCCGCCTCCAATCTTTTCTTTCTGTGCATTTTGAGCCTCTCACAACATATGTATGATGTCAATGTTAGAACTAAAAAGAACAAACCCAGACAGGTCACTGAGAGTGCAATGAGGACAGGCTGACAAGGGAACGCCTCATACCTCTCCTGTCTTTCTGTCAGTGGGCCAACGTACCAGGGCTTTTCCTCAACTTCAATGTCAGCCTCTCTGGTAAGCAGATTCTGGATGTAGCTCTCATTGCTAACTGTTTCATTGACAAAAAGATTAACCATGACTGTTGAGTGGAGGGGTTCTGGCTGGCCATGGTCAGTGACCTTCACTAGAAGGCTGTATAGGCCCCTGTTGATGAGTTCTCTTTTAAGCGTGATATTTCCGGTTTCAGGGTCAATATCAAATGAACCTGGCTCTCCACCTTTCCTCCTAATGATGCTATAGGCGATTACAGCATTCATGCCTGTATCCCTATCCACAGCGTACACTTCGGTGATGGATGTTCCTGGTAACGTGCTGGGTAGTACGAGCATGTAGGACTGGTTGGACTGGGGGAACAGGACAATGGGTGGGTTGTCATTAACATCCAATAGAAGCACTGTCACCATGGTGACAGAGGAGAGGGCGGGCTCGCCACCATCAGCGGCCTCAATCCAGAGCTGATAGGTTCCCTGTTGCTCTCGGTCCAACGATGTCTTGGCCCTCAGGGTGCCGCGGCCCGTGTCAATCAGGAAGATGTCACTGCCATTGATGATAGACAGCGCTACCCACCCGTTCTCGCCAGCATCAGCGTCTGTCACAGAAAGGATGCCAATTTCGCCGTACCCCGGAAAGTTCTCCGGTACAAAAAAAGTGAAGTCCTTGTTGATGAAGCGTGGCGTGTTGTCATTGTGGTCTTCCACTTTCACTACCACAGTGGCGATGGACTCCTTCCGGGGAGTTCCCTGGTCCACCGCCCTCACAATGAAGCGGTAGGTTTCTTTCTCCTCACGGTCTAGCGATGTGGCCACAGACAGCACCCCTGTCAGGTGGTCTACAGTGAATATGCCCGGGGCATCGCCTCCCAGGAGGTAGATGATTTCACCACTACTTCCACTGTCCTGATCTGTGGCCTGGAGCTGGGTTAAAAAGGTGTTTGGCGGGTTGTTTTCCTCAACCGATATTTCCACCAAGGAATGTTTGAACACTGGCGCATTGTCATTTTCATCCAATACTTGAACCTTGAGGAAGGTCTTGATAACCAGATCATGGGTGTTTCTGGCAACCACTGTCAGCTCGTACTCTTGTGTCTGCTCATAGTCAAGGGGTTGAGTAGTCTCTAGAAGATATTCGTTGTTGAACAACTTGTAAGGAAGTAACCTGAACGGACCAAAGCCTTCCAAATGACACTCCAACTGTTGGCTAATTTCAGTGTTTTTGATCGTATAAAAAGCAATTGGAGAAAAGGCTGGTTCAGTCTCTCTAATTGTCACTACTCCATCTTTTTCTGCCACAATGTACCGCGGTATGACAGCAGGGGGACCTATAAACATTTTGTTGACATGAATATTAACTGTAGCAACGGCAGGTATACAACCGGGTCCATTGGCAAGAACGGTGATTTTGTAGAACTTGACTGTGCCGCTGTCTATTTTCCTTGCTAGCTTAATCAACCCCGTGACACTGTCCAAATGGAACAAGCTCCTGGTGTCCCTTGGCACACGTTCACTGTAAGCATAGCTGATCTGAGCATTAGTGCCGAGGTCAGGATCAAAAGCATGCAGGCGTGCCAAATGAGCTCCTTTGGTAGTATTCCCATACAGAGTGATGTTAACTTGTGACTTGGTGAACTGGGGGCAGTTATCGTTCACATCAGTGATTGCTATCTTTAAAGTAGCTGTTCCAAGCAAAGGAGGGGTGCCACCGTCCTCTGCGATTATATCTGTTATGTACTCAGACTGAGTCTCTCTGTCTAGGGCTTCTGTCACAATGAGAAAGGGTGTGAGCTCTCCTCCCTCGTTCTCTTCCACGTCCAGAGTAAATAAGCCAAAGTCATTAACCAGCCAGTATGTCTGCACCCCATGTGGATCAAGGTCTGGGTCAACGGCAGAATGTTCCACTGTGTAACGGGCATTGACGGGTGCGTTTTCTGGGACAGAGATACAAATTTCCTCCACTGGGAACTTTGGCCTGTTATCGTTCACATCCTCAATAAAGATCTTAACTTTGATGAGCTGGAAGTACTGCTGTGGCAACACAAACACATCCAGGGAGAGTGCACATCCCTGCCCATCTGAGCTATAAGGGCACAGTGTCTCCCTGTCAATCTCTGTGGCAGATGTGTAAAGCTCCCCTGTGGTATTATTTAGGTTCACATACTGTTCACTGACCTTCTTTTGTGGCAGATTGAATAAAAAGGGGGGATCAACGGTAAAATCCAAATTTAAGTCTAGTCCGATGGCCCCTATCAAGGTCCCCTTGGGTAATCCCTCTTTTATCTTATAAAGGAGCTCTTTCGCTTGGCTGAAATGTGCAAAACAGGAGAAAGGGCTGGTGTAAAGCAGGAGGATGCACAAACCCTGTAATATGATCAAGATAACACGGTTAAATGATGCAGATCAAAAATAGTGTAATTAGTTACACAAATGAAATACAGGATAATTTTGTATAGAGAATACAATACAGGCAAAACAAAACAATGTAAAGAAATGCTATTAATGTTTTACTTGCAACTAAATATGAATATTTCACAGAATTCTAAAGATAATGCAAATTTAAGTTCTTTAGTTAAATTCACTCTTTCATTTAACAATATTTACAAGAAACAGGTTTGCAAAGCTCCTTTGACAATTGATACAAAAGGTTTAGTGACACTGAGGTGTTTAAAATGGAGTTTAACATTCAAGTCAATAGAATAATTGAACTTACCCATGTAACTCCTGTTTTGCTAAGGCTCTGGGATTTGCTGTAGAACATGTTTATGTTCCAGTCCAACAGTGCACCTATAGAAAGGAGAGTGACATTCTAAGTAACTCAAGCATTTTGAGTGTTGAGCAGAACAGATCTCTGCTGAGTACGTTGCCTTATTGCTATCTGAGTTGAATAAGCCATTCATACCAGCTCTGGCTCAAGACACTCCCACCATATGCAAATCAGTCCCTAATGCTAGCCAATGAGAGCTTATGGGTGCTAGCTGTTTCAGTTCTCTTACTTTTGATATATTCTACCAATAAACAAGCTTGTACTGTTCCCCTACCTTAAGTAGCTGGTTAAAGGTAGGCATTTGTCACAAGGATGGTACATAAAACATTTTTCCGCAGCGGAGCCAGTAGAAAAATATCCACATGGCTTTGGCACCATATGTTCAAAAAAGATCAGAGTCTAAACACAGGGAGGTGAAATATCTAAATTACAGGGATTACTTTAATCCAGTAGTTTAAATCATGTTTTTCACAGAGATTGACAGCAACTCTAACAATGTTATTATGTCACAGAAATGCAACAAATAATTTCAGAAATTACTAAAAATATATCAAAAACATTGATTGGTAGGTAGGTAACTAAGTAGGTTATATATTTTACATAGATATGTAACGCTTATGTTAAGCTGTCTATTACAGTATATACTGCCAGCCTGTGCATCATTATTGCAGTGATAATGAAAGCCAGAAGTGAGGCGATCTTGGAAACAGAAGTGGTGCTATAGTCGGATTCTGGATTGGGCCTTTAACTAAAACAACCCCATAATCCTTGTGTGTTCTAAAAGCTGTGCCAGCTGTTTTTTGGGATTTGAAGCATACTGCTCAGCGGGTTTGTCTGATTGAAGTTCTCTGGTGAAAAAAAACTATTGAGGCAGTCACAAACACATTGATTCATCAAGTCATCACTTCACTTATCGTGTAAGGGCTGGGTGTATGGACAAATGTTGTCATTTGTTCATGTCAAACCGGATAACATTTCAATACTTTATTTATAGAAAATTATTTTTAGTGTGTTCATTTTGCATTTCTTGTGCTATATTGACTTGTCAGTGCAAGTAAAATTGAATCTGACAGGGCCTAATTGGCTAATGGATTTTAAGAATGGGAGTTCAAATTCATGAGGTGCCCTGACGTGAAGAAATATTCAGCAGTTGTTATCAAGAAAACAAGTCAAGTCTGGGCAAAGAATAAACTGTAGATTACTCAACGATACTACCATTGAACGCCAACATTCCATAAGTCATGAAACTGAATTATTACTGAGAAAAGCTGTAAGGTGAGAACCAAGTACTGTACATCTTGGCTATCCAGGGCAGTGGGTATAGTGAGGGGGCAATACAAATTTAGGTCAACATAACAAGAACAAGAAATACACTTCTAAAGGCAATATCTAACCTCAATACTCAGGATAGTCTAGTGGTCTAGGTGTTTGACTCCTAGCTGGAAGGTCGTGGTTTTGAGCCCCAGAGTTGGACTACCTATGACCATGTTTGAGCAAGATACCTAACCCCTACCTGCTCCATGTAATAGCACCATGCAATTGTAATCATTTTTGGATAAAAGCGTCTGCTAAATGACCTAATTGTAATTAATCGACAAGAAATTTAATTGCACCACCATTGGCATGATGACGGAATCCCAGCTGTCAACACCCCTTCCTCAATTTTCACAATCCTTATCAAATAAATAACTATATTGCACACTATGTTCCTCGTAAGAACAGAGTAGCGTGTGCTTGTATGTACTGTAACCCTGTAAGCAATGTATTATTACTGTAAACAACCTCTCATACAGCACTGTATGTACTGTACTGTACTGGGGAGCAGGATAGTCTAGCCTATCCGCTCCATGTAATAGCAGCATGTAATTGTAAGTCACTTTGGTATATAGAAAAATCTATAAACCTACTCAAAATTAAATGTAAGAAATCAAAGGGTTTCAATAGAAGCCTTATCTCTTTTTTCCTGAAACCTGAAACCTGAAATGCAAAGATAAACATAATCTAGTAAAACAACATTCTGTATGTCTTTGGTCGGGTCTTTTTGTTAGTAATTAGGCCTAATAATAGTACTGATGTTTTTTTTTTAAATAGATATATTTTAGCCTACTATAATCTAAAAAGCTACCTATTTGCTTCAAATGCATTGACTGAATCAAGTAATATGACTACAGATGGGTTTGTTGCTTAAGTGTGTAACAGGTTAAGTGCCATATGGCTAACTGTTGAGGGCTGCATCTAATTTCTTTGCTTGATTGCAATGGAAATGATGAGCCATTGTCTCTACAGGGATCACAGCGTGTTTTAAGTAATAGTATAATAGTCACAACACCAGAAGAACTTTATACACCCCAGTGGAATTAAGTCTTTATTTCCACTTAACTGTACAAATTTAGCAGAAAACCTGTAACTATCTTATTAGAATGGAATTAATAGTGTTTGTTTCACATTTGAAACGGTTTATCTGTGGTAAATGAATGCCTTTAGGGACACTGATGTCTACTGAAGATGGATCTTTAGGTTCTAGTGTATTTTGTGAAGAATTAGCAGTTTAATGTTTATTACCTAAAATGTTGTTGTTTAAAAGCGAATAATACATATTTTTAGTTATTATAGTTGCTATTCCAATAATTACTATAGTACCTATTTTTGTTTTACTAGTCAAAATATATCAGGTGCTAGTACTTTTCTTCCAAGTATAACAAAATATTTCACAGTACTGATTTGTACTAAGGACTTTCTAACAAAAGGCACATCATGTATGAATTTGCATACGGCCTGTCTCTGTTATTGAGGTTGGATAAAAGCAAGAGGTAGCATTACTTTCGTTTTAATTACATCATTTGCTGTGCGAAGGCTGTGTAAGAGAGGGCTGGAGTAATCTCTGTCCAGATTTTCTGACAGATGTCTTGTTAACCTTGGCCTTTCATTTTAATCAAAATGCAGCTGAGCTAAGATGATGGCAGGGAGAGTGCTCCATCATTAAATAAGATGGATATGACCACACATGAGAAGAAAAAAAAAACCTGATGTCAGCTAATTAACAGCAACAAATGAAATGTAAGGAATTGTCAGAACCTCCTAGGTAATGACAGATACATAGGCTAAGTCATAAATATAAGGATTTTTATTTCTCCCTTAAACCAGGACTGGTATAGGCAATTTTGTCGTAATGTCAATCATCAAACTCTATCCAGGTTGCTATGCCCCCCTGGAAGCACACATCAACAGACTGAATAAAATGTAATTATAAGTTCAATTTGTTTTACTGCTTTCTAGGGTGCAGTTATTAGAATAATAGTCAAGAGTGCAGGGATACTGTATCATCTCAACTAATTATTGGAGTCTTGGAAAATTCATTGAAGAGTAAACATACAGAAAAAATAGTGCAATTATTGCAGTAGTAACCCAGTTAAAAATCCCGAAACCTTTATCAAAGACTCAAAATTAAATGAAATATAACCTTCTGGACAGTTGAACTGTGGTTATAACTGCTTCTTTTATGAAATTCACAAATATAGCCTGCATACAAAATGTTTTCAAATACAATGCTATAAATGTTGTGTATAATTTATTTCAAAAGAATATAGCATAAATCTTCTTCAACCTTTTTAATTACATTTTCAAAAAGTCTGAACAGAAAATTAACAATTACACAAGAACGAATCATATTTTATTGTGATTTTGCATTGCATCTTGCTACACTTATTGTTCCTGGCACTATTAGCATAAATATTCTCTCTTGACAAAGACTTAAAAATGTCTCTCGGTACAGAGACACATTCATAGGTACAGGACAGAACAACATCTTATCCCATGGCTTTATTTTATTTCCACCCAAAACACCAGCCCTGTGAACTGCGCATGGCCCACAGTGCAGTAGGCACACCCTCAGTTTCATCATGACCTTGGTAATTCTAACTCTGTGAGGATCCATTACCATGTAGGAGCAAGGACGGACAGCTTTCTAGATTTATTCATAGATGAGATTAGATGCATTATGGCCTGGCCTGGAAATCTTTGTAACGTTAAGGACATGTGCATTAAGCTCAATGTTAGTGAGACGTGCAGTGCTCCTTATGCAAACTAAGCTTGTTGCACTGTCATCGCCATCTACTGGTGGGACCAAATAAACCCACTGAACAACATTAGGTTTTGGTCTGCACTCCGCACCCAGAATCTTTTGCTGGTCCAGTTCTATTTTTTTTCCCATTAGCCCTTTTTCCCTCCAGAACTTAATAGGTCAACAAATGTGGCTTTCGTCCAGCTAAATGAGCTTTTGAACTATTCTCCCCCAGTCTACTTATAGTATATTGCTGCTTCCCCGTCCCAATTTTCCCATTATTCTGTACTCTTCCTACTCTATTTCTGCTGTTCTTCGCATTTCTGTGTCTTGTTTTCTCCTCCTCCTCTTGTGAAACGCTGAGGATGCATCTTGGCACAGGTGTTTGAAGGGTCGTCTGGACAGAGTTTAGTCTTGTCCCTCACACTGTGGAGAGATAGAGAGAGGGGGGGAGAGAGAGAGAGGGGGGGGGGGAGAAATGTGTGAGAGAGAAGGAGGGCATAAAAAATGACGAAAAAGGAACCAAAAACATGCAAGCTGGTGTTGGATAGGCAGACAAACCAGACAGAGCGAGAATATCTCAGACCTCTATGAGTAAGTATGCCTTTGCGCCACTGCTTCCTCATTTTGGATACATCATTAGGAACAGGTGCTGAGGTAGAATGAATGCCCCTCACAGCTGCAGCCAAGGAGATTACTAGCTAGGCTTCCTAGAAAATTAACTTTCTATCGATTGGACCACCCCGGGTTCTTGTTTCAGCCTGCCAGTGTGACTCCCTTACAAACCCGTTTTTATTTATTTATTTTTTTTATTTATTTTGGAGTACATAAATGATAGTATAGTGTACACAGCCACTATAGTGGTTGGACTTGCTGTTGGAAAATGAAAGCTTGTAACATTCATTATAAAAAAAAGATTCTGTTACGACAGATACATTTTACTGTGGCTTTATTCAACTCCCAGTCAACAGTTCACTTGACTCACACTACTGTCGACATTTAAACTAACCAGACAAGTCAAAATAATATATGTAAGTGAGAATATGTGTCGGTTTATGTTTTGATCTTCAAGATGTATTGGAAGTGTGAAGGGAAAATAGGCATGCAGGTTTGAGGCAGATTGTGTTATGGGAGGATGGGAACCATTTTGATAGGCACTGTTTTCATATAAACATTTACAAGTAGGCCATTTCTGAATGTACATTAACACAAAGGCTTGAAGTTTTAATGATTCAAATATTGACTGCATGCATTGAGGCTTATATAGAGCTAATACTGTACATGTAGGTACCTTTTTATATAGTTTCGGCTATGACTAAGACATAGGCACAAACAACAGCATAGGCTCCAGTACCCAGCCAAATTCATCAATACCTGTCATGTAAATTAGACCCTCTGGCACCAGGGCTGTATTGAAACATGGCATTAGGGGAAAGTAATAGATGTTTGTTTTTGGCAAGCAAATGTCATATTTAATAGCATGTCTAATGTGGCAGTGAACAAAAAGTGGCTCCCGTGGCTTAACTTTTTTATTGCTTTATATATTTAGAATTTAAAGAAAAAAACAACATAATTTTTATTCAGATATTTTTAATACATGCATTTTGACTTTCATTTCTTGATTTTTGTAATATATAATAGTGGGTCTGGAACTGATTGCCAACTTTCAACTGTTTGACTCCTTTATCCGCAGACCTTTCAAGGCACATTGAGTGATATTACAGCTTTGTGTGTCATTCTATTAGACAGGCTACAAATCTAAAGAGTTTCTTGAGTTTTCAAATGTGCGCCAGTAAATGGCTTGCTGACTAAATATTTCCTCTTAAAACAAGAAGTTATGGTGGGAAGTATCAAAGCAATGCACTTGTTTCTACATTAGCCAAATTATGTTTTAAAAGATCTACTAATAATTTAATTGGATGTAAAAATAAAGCACCTCTGTGGTTTCATCTTGACTTCAAATATAGGTTATGACGTAGGCCATGAAGATTTTAACACTATTTGAAACAAGCCATTGCCACCAGCTGGCTCCCTCACTGGTATTACCATTCCAGGTATCAGTAATTGGGCTGTGTGTGCAACCATTTGCATTATTCCTCATTTATGTTGGTAAGTGCTTCATTTGCTTCATTTGTTTAGCCTAATCTGAATTTTAGTCTTTAAAATGTCTTAAAATATCTGAAATACAATTTTGACAGGTCTTTGTCAATTGACAATTGATTGGATTATGAAGTTACTTTTATAAAGTGGAATTAATTTAAGTCTCGTTTTTGGGAAACATTTTTATTGATCACACTGTAACAAAACAAACAAAACCAACATGAAATCAATAACCACTAATGAAAATTGTGCAGACAGGTCAGAATTTATCAGAGCAAACCCAGCTAGTATGTCGCAATGCAGTGTGTGGGCTTCAATTATTTCTGGGAGTCTAATTTTCCTTCATATTCTTCACACTTTTTTTTTGCCAGTATACACGTGAAATAGGTCTTAAATTGCATTCATAATGGTCTTAAAAAGGTCTTAAAAAGTCTTAAATTTAACTTGTTGAAACCTGTAGAAACCCTGATACAACCGACCTCTTTGGCTTTACAGGCTTCCTGAAAAGTCTGTCTCTTCTTTAATGTTTTTGACTACACCCAAATATTTCTGAAGCCTTTGAATTCCTGGCATTACTGTAGATTATAACAATAATCTACAGGGTTCACAGTACAGTATGACCGTGTGAACAAGATTGGCCTTCAGTGTGAATGGGTTGGACAAGGGTTTCATGACAGAGTGAATATTTTGTATAAAGCCTGGAGCAATACCAGCATACTCATAAAACCTGAAGAGCAAGACAGTAGACTGTACACTTTAATATCTGGAAGCCAGCCCAAATTAGGTGCGTTTACAATGTGTCTGCTGCGGCATGTTGCTAATGCGACATGTTGCTCGGTGACACATCATTGAGATTCCGTTGTTGTGTTGTTTTTATTGGGAAAGGCTGGAGTGGTCTGGCGTGACAGCGTTGAGTAATGACCTTGTGGGACAATGGGCTGTCTCAAGGTCATATCTGACTAGACACTCCGGCAGAGGCCATCTGACTGTCTCACGGGCTGTCTGGGGAGACACATGGGGGAATAAAAGATGTGTTGTCTGTCCCCTTCCTCCCTCCCCTGTCTCCTTCCACTCTCCTCTGTGGCTGGCATGCTGAGTAGCGGTTTCAGGATACATTTTGCATTCAGGTAACCTTTTTTTCGTGATCACTTTAATGCCATACACTTACTTGATAGCATTTGTGTCGCAGGTACCCTCTTTGTGCAGTGTGCATCTAGCAATTGTGTTTATGTCGTGCATGTGTGTGCGTGCATATGCATCCACGGAGCGGCAGCCCACCCTAAGCCACATAATTCTATGCCATTAGACTCCCCAGGTGATGTATATCTCTCTGCCCTGCTGAGAGTTACGAGCGCCATGGAACGTTGGCAGAATGTGGATCCTCTGGTGTCCTTTTGATGGCATCTTTATTACCTATTTGTGACATTAGATCCTGAGCCCAAGGAGACTGCCGGGGGAAGACGGGGTGGGGGGTGGAGGATGATGAGGGGGTATTGGGTGCCAGTGCTGATGGAAAGCACCGAGAGATGCGAGAGGGAACAAAAGGGACACGAGAACGGTGGGAGGATTGGGGGAGCAGAGAGCAGAGAGCAGAGGATACAAACCTCCGGGTGAAGCCGTACGGAGAAACGTAAAGGTTAGGTTAAGATGGATTGGGGCTAGGGGACGGGAGGATGGCAAACGGGTGGGGAGGCGAAGAGGAACGTGGGCGGGGGGGGGGAGGCGTGGGATGAAAAGGCTATTTCTTTCCCAGGGGTCACGCTGTCAGTGTGACTTGATGGCACTTGTTGTCCCGCCTTTCCACAGTGACCTTCCATTAGGGCCAAGGGGAAGGGAGGAGGCAAGCTCAGGCCCTGTCATCAATATCTTATCTGACATCATGTTCTCTCACATAGCCATACGCGGCCATCCGTCTGTCCATAATGTGCACTTAGCACGCTGAACTAGCATTGTAAATGTAAGCGTTGCTGCTGTCAACGCGGCGACACATCGTAGCGCCATGCGCGCATTTATCAATTTGATTACCGCAATACCTGCAGGGATCAATGCCGCTTGTTAATAGAGCAATCAATATGGTTGTTGGGGGGGGGGGGGGGGTTGATGGAAACCTTTTTTAGAAAAAGCCTCACTGTGCGCTAAGGCTGCAACGCTCCAAACACATGCACTGTGAAACATTAGCGAGGGATCGTCATCGAAAATGATTCACCAGCATACACATCTTGGAAACACGCGCACACACGCGCGCTCACAGAAAACGCCCGTTCACGTTTCGAACACCCAATATTAAATGCTTTTTTTTTCTGTTTATTTTTCACAGGGAAATGAAAAGCCTTCAGATGATATATTCCCCCACAATCTCCCAGCAGCCCTCCCCCTGCGTGATTGTCAGCATCGTTTACCCCCGCCATATTTTCTCACTTTGCTAATTTACCCACAAGGTGAGAGGATGATGGGAAGCTCCTAAAAGTCCTCTGGCTCCAGATGTCTGGACCAGATGTCTCATTATTTTTGCATTGGTCCTGTGATTTTATTTTTATCTCCCCCCCCCCACCTGCAAACTTTCAGTGTAGCACTTTGAACCTTTATTAACCCGACCACACATACACACAATGGGTCCCCCCCACCACACACAGACACACATACACACACATTTTCCCCATAATTGTAAGCCATTTTCCATGAAATTGTATTCACGTTAATTATGTATTAGATGAATGGTAGTCATTTAACACTGCATACTCCAGTTTTACCTGCAGTTCCAAATCCCTTGTACATTCAACATGCATTAGTCTAGCAATTATGCCACAAACACCCTAATTAGCATCATCTCCTTTATAAATGCAGCCTAAAGAAAGAGGACTTGACCCAGTAATCGTGTGAAACAATGTACGTCGGTTAGGAACCAGTTTCAGAGGGCAAAATCTATGGTGCTGGAATCTGGCTGGGATCAGGAGTCCCTGCCGCTGTGGTGACATCGGGAGTAAAGTCGGATTGCATGGTTGGTTTACCCATGTTCAAGCACACAGGCACTAACAAGAGCAGGCCCTTCAAGTCTAGACCTGGAAGATAGACAGACCCCCCCACACACACCCACCCACTACATAATGTGTCGATTGTGTGCTATATTCACGTTCATGTCAGGTGTAATTGGCTGTTTAAAACAGCCGTTATTTGTCTCACTTGGTAGTCATCCGGCCAGAACAAAAAGGCCTGCCCCCGCCGTTTATGAGTACGGCAGACCACAGACACAATCAAACACTGTTATGCACACGCACACACACACACACACACACACACAAAGGGACCTGTTTAAGCAGATGTACCTTGTATCAACGTATACATTCTGCTGGGCTGTTGACCACTAGATGGCAGTAAAGCATCGTGCCAAACGCGCCTCGCCTCCTGTTTGCTGTTGCCACTGCTGGCTGCTCTTATCTTATCTCTCCTCGGATCCTTCTTTCCCTATTGTATCCCAGGAAGATAAAACCTGCCAGTGCAGGACCGATATCACTTCGGTATCTGTTGCCAGTGACAGCGCATGGATAGTTAGAGTTGAGATAGAGAAAAAGCGAGGGAGAGAGAGAGAGAGAGAGGGGAAGGAAAGCGAGAAAGAAGCAAAGGAGAGAGATGGAAGACCGGGGCAGCGTAATTGGCCTGAGACTTGTTACTAACGCAGCCTCATCCTGGCTGTATTCTTCCTCTCAGCGCTGCCTCTGCCCCCCTCCCCCTCCCCCTCCCCGCTGCCTTTCGATCCTCCCTCTCTCTCCCTGCAGTCTTCTCCGCACCTCCCCACACCTGACGCTCTCCTCCAAGCCCTGTCCTTCCTCCTTCCTCTCGCTCGCCACTTCTCGCCACTTATTCAAAACACTTTCTGTCCTGTGTAACCTTGCCCCTCCCCGGCCCCACCACCACCGTGCCCTACCCCGCCCCACCACCACCGCACCCTCCCCTCCCCTCCCCTTCGCTCCCCGTTACATCCCTCCGTTTGGCCTCCTATTCCTGGCCCGGGTCGTCTTCACAGCAACACCTCTTGGGAGGGAGCACCAGGCGCCTAAAGGTCGAAGGGTGGGAGAGCTCCCACGGGGCCCTTCTGCCACCACGTCGACCCCTCCGTGCTTCCTGTCTGTCAAGTGGCAAAATGGTGGTGGGGAAGGGAAGGGGGTGGGCAAAGAGGAGCTGTTTCCCCGGCGTTCTATTTGTGTGTTTTACATGGGGATTAATGGAGAACTTACAAGCCAGTGCTTTGAATGGGAAACGGATTCACCTTGTTCTCTCCCTCACCTTACATGGCACGCGCGCACACACACACACACACACACAGGCAGGAAAACATCCGCTCCAGATGAGTCTCTCCGTATGAGTAAAGTGCTGGCTCCAATTAGGTGTGTGTGTGTGTGTGTGTGTGTGTGTGTGTGTGTGTGTGTGTGTGTGTGTGT
>JAOEHI010000018.1:2381913-2394165 GCA_025447815.1 Percopsis transmontana | reverse complement strand
TATTTGTTTATTTAGTAATTTCTTATAGTTGGTTGTTGGGTTTATTTCTGGTCTTAAATATTGTTGTATATAAAGTTCTTCCCTTTGTGTTTAGGTGTAGGCTAGCCTGTTTGTATATATACCCCTCTTTGTGTTTCATTTGGTAGGTCAGTTTGTTATGTGAACATTTGCACTATGTTATTGTTATGTTGACCTCAGTTTTGTTCTAAAGACCTATTTTATTTGTGGAATTCCCAGTAATAGTGGCTATATAAATGCCTATAATTTTCCAAATAACAACGTGTGTCCTGGCTTTGCTGCTCGGTCCCTCACAGTATACAAATGTCACTCCAAAAAGAACTTGTGTTATTAACTAAAAATCATTGATTCTTTAAGTATGACCATTAAATGGATATATTTAATTTACAGGGAAAGTTAGTTAAGAAGACATTCTTATATTCAACAACGGCTCGGGATGCAAGCACAGCCCCCTGGGCATGATGCCAGACCTCCCCTCAAGGTCAAGTTAAAAGAGAAAATAGCGAGGGTCCTTGATACAAGGAAACAGTGCTTGAAAGACCCTTTAACTCCAGCAACTATAACTTATAGTATAAGTATAGTTTTATCTCATACTGTAGTGTGAGTTTGAGTCTGTACGAGGATAGAGAGCAGCAGCTTAGTTTTGAGGATTGGCATAAAGTCCAGCCTGTTTAGCAAATGACACTTAAAATAATATGTGCATGCATACATGTGTTACAGTATGTGCTTGTGTATGTACATGTGCTCTGAAAACACACATCGATGTGGCACACCTGGATGGAACCTATATTGCAAGTGCAGACTGCAAAACTAGGTAGCCAAAAACACAATTAATGGCTAGATTGCCTGGGGAATCTAGGCAGAGGTCTGGCAGCCTCAGTCCCAAATGGGGAGGAACATGTGCTTCTATCTTACTCCGTCTGTTCTCCTCCAACAGATCAGGTGTTGACTTGCTCTAGCCAGCTCTCCAAACAGACTCTACATTTTGCAACACTGAAAATGAGTTCAGCTCAAGCCTCAAATGAGACTGTATAGCAAGACAGATAAAGGACAGAGAGAGAAGATAGCCTTTAAGAAATACCTTTAAACATACTTACAAAGACAGACAGATATATTTAGGTCATATTTATTTGAAAATGTCGAGTAAATTAAATAAAGCATTCCTTGTACATTAAGATATGTTCTACCAAATTATAAACTAGTTAAAAAAATAAACACAATCCTCAATTTAAATTCATGAACGCCATTGGACTTTCCAAAGCATTCTCTACTCTTTTTCTAATGGTGCACGTCCCTGAAACACACACACAATCACACACACACACACACTTCTTGCTACGCACCTACTTTTCCACCTGGACGCTGGTGTCCAGTCTGTTGGTGGGTGTCCGTCCTCTAGAGAAGACCATCTGCTCTTTGCTATTTATTGCTCCTATCCCCAGTTCTGCTCCATCCTTCTGGTGGTCTTACACCCCTATGCCAAAGCAGACACCAATTACAGAGTTAGGCATTCAACTTTTCACTTCATTCTAGCTCTCCATTATGTCATATTCACTTAGGCATTTGCTTCTCATACCTCTCCTCTCCTCACTTTATAGTCAATACCCTAAATATTCAACAAATTGGGTGAATATTTATATATATTTATATATATATATATATATATATACATATACTGCCCAAATTTATTAAAACCAAATTTAGTCATCGTAAATTAAATGGGAAAAAGCATTACATGCAGTCTGCTCAATCAACTCAGTTTGAGTTACATTTGAATTTGTCAGCAACATGTAATGTGAAGGTCAGGAAAATAAAACAAAAGGGATGGTGTTAAACGGTGTTATAGATTTTATTTTCTTCCGTATTAAGTGCCATTGTCATTCTGCAAGCCTCATCTTCTATTAGTCATCACATGATAGACAATTTCTTTATATGCAGTAGTTTGTAATTCATCCCTCACTGATCGCAAGCTGTCTGGGTGGTGGGTTGGTTTGCTGCCTCTGGGTCTGGATTCCAGACCCAGAAGCAGCAAACCAACCCACTTTAATGGCTGGGTTGAGATTTTGTCTTTTATCTCACCAGTGAAGTGTTGGGGTGTACTAGTGTTGGTCTATTCTAACGGGACAGTGCCTGTCTGAAGCCAGGCGTCTTTTTTCCCCATTTGATTTGCTATACTCTATTGAACACCACTCTTTCCCTTTTTTGGGGTAGACTCATTAACACAGATATTCTTTGTCTTCTACTTGAACCTCTGCCTTCTTGAACTTTGTAATATTTACAAAGCATTTAGAAAACTTGAGGGCCACTGGCTGTAAAGGGTTGATTCCTACATGAATGACGCGGTAACTATACAATGAGCGACAGGTATCTGTTCCCCTAGCTTGGAGCTTTATTAAGTGTGGAGATGGCCTACAATTTACCGAGAACGATTGAACATTAAGCTTTGTATGGATAGTCACCTCTGAACGAATGCAGCATCCTCTGTAGTAGTGACTTTGAAAAACCCAGAACTATTGTCTATTTGACTCCCTGGTGCACATCAAATTAACTGGTGATGGTAGACATTAACATACGGCATGTATGCCGCGCAATTGAATTGAATGCTTTGACAGTATTGTCACAATAAAGCCATAGAGAAGATCGTGGGCTGTGCCAACTGCCAGTGAAATGTACTGTAACTAGTAACCTGAAAGGAAGACCTTGAATAAGTATCACATCATTTTGGAAAGCCTTCTGTGTGTGTGTGTGTGTGTGTGTCCGGGGTTAGTGTGAGCACATACACACTTCTAGTTAGCATACAAACTTTAGTTGATGTATGTATGAGTTTATGACTGTGCACACCAGTGCCGCTGTGACTAGACATTACCTCTCTTGACAATGCAATTAAAGCTCCTGTGCTGCATGTAACCTTCTATTTACTGTCCTTGGAGACCAATAAATTGCCCCCATATTTGTCACAATAAAGGAGCCATCAGAGCCAAGGAACCAGGTAAGTGTGTGCGCTTCTTGATGCTGAGCAGCTGTCCAATTAAATTGGTGAGGTGGAGAAGCACCCAGGGCACTAACATGCCACCATCTCTAGGTGAGATCACCACACTGCACCCTGTAGAGACGCTGAGTCTCGAGTCTAGGAGCAAGGTCGTATATTTAGTAATTGTCCGGGCAACTTTTTCTGACGTTTCTTTTTGTCCAAATGCGCATCTGTGTGTGTGTCAGACATGTTATTATTCAATAGTTTGATCTTGTCACACAGAAACAACAGAGAAAGACCAAAGTATGTATGTATGTAACTTTTTTTTTTTTGACTCACTGAATGATTGATTGATCATATATCTTTTTATGCTTTTTTTCTATTCAGAGCCAGTGGCCATGCGGTTGTGGAGAATGTGGAGAGTTAATTTATATTCCATTGCTATGCTAGGTGTTCCTTAGCAAGTGACATCACTCTGTAATACGCAAGCACCAAACATTTGTATTTAATCAAAAGCCATCTGGGCTACATATAGCACTGGGATTATGTTAAACAATCCAACGGTTTCTGGGTCTTTGGTTTTGCTGCTGACAACTACAGTAATTGATTTTTGGGGAGGACTAAAAAAAAGTAAAAGTCCGCTTGAGTTTTAATTTTGTTTCAAACAGTAGTAAACCAGAGATGAAGGTGCTCTGGGAATACGCTGCACACACAATTTATTCCATTCAGTGGCAAACGTCTGTGTACATTCCTGGCCTTAATACCACTGAAGCTTTATACAAGAAGAAGCAAGTAATATCCAGAGCTGATATAATGTACACAGCTGCTATACTCATTAAATTGTTCAGATTCTGGATGGGTAGGCCTATTGTTTTGGCAGACACAGTATTCACTAAATTAAACAATTAAAAGTTTGCAATGCCTTTCCCAGAAAATAATATGATAGGAGGAAAACTAGTGATGCAAATAAAGAAAAGAAAAGTGCAAAAACTTTGTTACTGTACTTTTTTGAGGACTTCCTGAAGCATAAATCTTTATGTTTACGTTCACTATTTTTACTTCAGTTTGATTTGTTTTTATTTGAGGGAAATGTATTAAAGGGTAATTTTTGTATTTGAGGGAAGTCTAATGGTCTAGGTGTTGGACTCCTAGTCAGAAGGTCGTAGGTTTGAGTAAGTTGCTTTGGAGAAAAGCATCTGCTAAATGACCTAATTGTAATTGTATGTTTCATTCATTGGATTTGTTAACCCAAGCCATCTAATTTGTTATATTTCTGCTACCAACCAGCACCAGCATCCAGTTACAAATTACTATATTTTACCTTAATACTCAAGCACTTTTGACATTTGAGACATTTACTGACATAGTATTGTAATGGGTGGGTTTCCGCAACTCTGAACTGGTAATGTATCTTTAGTTTTACTAAAGTTTGAATTCTGAGTACTTCTTCCACCACTAAAACTCGCATTACCTCCTCACCTCTGCAGCTTTTATTATCAGTAACAAATAGAACATAACACAGATCAATAAACACCCTTCCTTCTGTCCTTCTTTCCTTCCTTCTTTCCTGCCATCTCTTCAATAGGTTGAAAGACCAGCAAATTGGAGAGGCTTGATGTGCTGGGTGAGGAGAGGAGTTGCAGAAAGAGAGAGGGAGAGCGCAGGCAGGGGAGACTGAATGGAGACAGAGGACGGTTATTTGGACAGTTGGATAATTGACTCCTTATCCAGTGCTCTCCGCACATCACAGGCCTTAGCTCTCCTTCTACTCCGTGATTGATCAGTTCCTCTCAGAATGTGGCAAGTCAGGCAACAAAAAGAAATCTATCTCTCATTGAAAATTTTGTTTGACGATTCTTGTTCTTTCCCTACCTCCTACGATTATTCCCCTCACTTCTGCTTTTGTCTTAGAATAATGACAGCCCCCACAGTTTAAATGTCTGATCTAATTGTCATTCGCAACTGTGACAAGCGGGAACGTGCCACGTCATTCAAAAGCACAATAGCACTTTTTGTAGATTATTTATTTTCCACTTAATGTCAGTAAGACATCTGGCCAAGTTCCATGTCTAGAAACCGGAAAAATATGCATCTAAATAAATGTAGAAATTATGCTAAATGGACAGAGCCATAAAAAAAACAGGTGGATCTGCTAGTTCACTTACCAACATTGGTATAATAACTTTTCAAGCATATATGCAAAGATAATAACTAGTGTTAGAAGAACTACCTTCTCCTTCATAGAGAAAGTGACACCGGTAAACTGTCAAAAATGATATACTCATCACCCACTTTACGCATAGAAACAATTATATGCGTATGTTTGAACGGAAGTGAATGGAATGCCGAACTGTAGTGTGGCTGGGGCTTAGCTATGAAACACAATGTAGCCCAGTAAGCAAAACAATAGCAATTGTGCATTTTACTGTTCACCTTTGGGGTGAAACAGATGTGTAATTGTGCATTTACCACACGCTAGGCCAGTGTTCTCCATGCGGCCCGGTGGCTATATGCAACTCGCGTTGAAAATTCAGAACATGTATTCAAGTGAGTGTCGCTAGAGGTGGCATGGGTTGCTGCTACTGTTTTCCCATGAGCAGGTCACTTGCACTCTACTAGTCTCAGAGAGGTCTTGTGTGTGTGTTTGCAGCTGCCTCACACTCCATCTCACCCCCTGCCCATATAGTCAAACAGGAACACTCAGCGAGGGGAAATATTATACACAAAATGCTATCCATTTTTTTCATTTTTTTTCTTGTTTTGCCCTCAAAGACAGACAAAAAAGCTCAAATCTATTTAGGGAAGAAAAACATCAAGCAGGCCACCGCTCGCATTCGCCGTACCCTGGTTTACCATGGGATGTTGTCCCTGGGATAGAAGATAAACAGGGAAACCTCTGAATGCCAGCATGAAAATTACATCATTGTATGTGTATATTAAGCAACCATGAGCAGTGTGATAATCTTTTTATGCAAAGCAGTAGGCAAGGTCTAACCATCTGTCATCTGAGAGAATGCTCACATGGAATTTCTAGTGTGGATTTTTATTCCCAACTTTGTCAAACCCTAAATGGCTTGCGCTCAGCAAACTGATATTGACTTGTTTTTTGTCTGTAGGCTATATGGAGAGAACCATTCTGGCAGGCGGCCTGGCTAATTTTAACGTCTGGAACAAAAAAAGAAAATTAAACAATTTATTTATATTTTTTCTCTGAATATCTCTGGAGGTGTGAGAAGTCACTACTGCTGAGTCGCTCTCCTGCTAAACCTCAGATTTTCCTTTGATGTTTCCACAACCAAATTGCATTTATGTTTCTGTCGAAATGACACAGCATTTTTACCATGTGACCCATCATGCTTTTCTGGATGTGACAGCAATTGTGTTGCATTGTTTACTATTTTCATAATCTTCAAAGAGGGCATTTCAACATGAGACTTTACTTTACTGCCCTCACTCTTTAAATGCAGGTAGGCCTACAGAGTGTTTGTGCTGTTAATAGTCCTATACCAATACAATCTCTATAATGCATGTGGCTCACTGGTACTGGTTTTCACTTTTTTACTTTTACTAATGTAAAAGAAAATGTGTTTTTCATCAAATCTCTAGCGCCATCTATAAAACATTTTACTTCTACTTTCACCTTATGCTTTTGCTGCATTTGTTTACACAGCTCCCAGAAATCTTTTCTTATAACTCTAAATAATTTAACTCTTGAGTAACATAACACACCATACTTTTTCTGTGTGGTATACTGGATTCAAGGCTGGAGGTAAAGATGAAATTAACCTAAAGGTTTATCTAAATTGTATATAAAATATAGCTCTATATTAAAACTACAGATTAGATAAAATTACAAGTGCCATTCTCAAACATCTTCACGCTGTTCAGATTTTATGTTTCTATGTTCGGATTCTTTCTCTTCTTTTCTGTCCTTTAAATAAAAAAATCAATCAGTTAAGCACACACACACACGTGAATGTCTATAAGTAGTACTTTCCTATTTGCACCTTGTAACTACACATCCAGGTGGCCTCGGGAGGAGGGTAGATTGGGGTGCTGACCTTTCAATGATCTTATGTTGACAAGTGTGATGACATTTTGAAATAGATACTGTGGAAAGGTTTCTAGAGCTAACACTGTAACACTGACAGAAGGTATATAGTAACTGACATGTACTGGCAAAGGACACAGTGATGGAATTTCAGGAGAAATAAAAAAAACATTCTAGAAAAGCATTGTAGGAGAAAGCTAGCAATAGTGAAGTCTATGTACAATTTGTTAAATCATAAACTTTGCTACAGGTTAATCATGGACAAGCATAAAACAGGCAGAAACATAACATGGTGCATCAGATAAAATCACTACAAATCACCCAGCCCAGTTAATCCACTGGTGCTCAAAAATTTCAAGGCCTCTCAAAATGGCACTTCTATCACATTTTTATGCTTTAACAGACAGACTGTCTCTACCCCTTTCGTGACACTAGTAGAGCCTTATGACCATTCCAATTAAAAATGTATGCCGAAAATGACAATATGCTCCCGTCCTTCTCTCGCAGCAGTAAAATAAAGATGTCAATGTATCCCTGCCAGTCCTTTAACACTCGGTTCATAAAAATAGACCCAAGAAATGGGACAGCAAAAAAGGAAGAATGGCTATAGCCAATATAGAGCTCTCTAACCAAACTGGCTTTAATGGAGGTCTGCTAACATAGCCTGAACTTAGCCTACATGCATTGTGCAGATATCTACAGACCGTAAAACTCCTTTATGCGATGCTAAAACATAAGTCATTCTTGAGAAATACATCACAACAAACTTACTATTAGAACCACACTTAATACCAGCCTGGTCTTAGGTTAATTTCAGTTAATAGTAAAAGTAACAGCAGTCATGCTTTTATTGTGGCATTTACTAAGCACACATTTAAAATACCTCTAGATGTTATACTACTGTGAGGGCTCAAAGCTTCAGAACCAGTGGTGCCAGACTGTGCTGGCAGATAAGAATATGACTATGAAGTGTTCCCTGAATGACTATATATTGCCATCAGTAAACACCAGACAAACAAGCTCTTAGGACAGGAACTTAAAAAGCATGTTTTTTAGCAATGCAGGTCCTCTGTATGTTTCCACCTCTCATGTACAGTAAGTGCTTCCTATCACTTAGGAAACAGACAGTAAGAGACAAGTAAGAGGGCTTTTCCCAAACTATTCATTCCCACAACTCTTTCGGATGTTGGTAGGAATATACAAAGGTATCATCACTCCTGAGTGCATGTAGGTTAAGGTCTAGACTTTCCCGTCGCTGTGATTTATGAGAGGTTGAACATTTACACCTTGGCTTTCCCTTACTGTCTGACCAAGTCATTCATCAGGCTCTATATAATGAATGGACTTGTTCTGTGTGCTGGAGCTAACAAGACATTGGGGTCCTTAGAGTTCAGTAAAACGAGATTACAACCACTGGTCAAGACCAGGAAAAGGGAGCAAGTCCTGCCGGAGTTGGACCCAGAACACAGTGCCACTGGGGGAGAGGCAGATTGGTGGTGTGAGGGGTAGAGCGGATTCTGTGCTGCTGATTCTGCTAAAGGCATGTAATGACATAAGTCACAAATATTTGTGTTAGTACCTCTGTGAAAACACTTACATTTTACATGTAATAATTTAAGCGAGTCCTACTTGTGTTTCATGTCTAAGTCATTGAATAAAATTATATTTGGGGTATATAATTTATCCATCAATCAATCAATTCATTCATTCATTCATTAATACATGCATCAAACAATATATTAAGCAGTTCACCTTAATCAACAAGATCATTTAATGATTTGTTTCGTTGATTATCATTTGCTAAACTGATTAGGAAAGGTTATTTTTATACAGCAAAGTAAAGTTACAGCAGCATTTCATGTTAAATTATATTCAATGAGGTGAGATTGTTTTACCTGCTTTGATGAGTAGCATAATTAGCTCATTATAGTACAGATCCTGTTCAGGTTTGAAATACATCAACTCTACAACCCTTCAGTGGAATTATTCATTACATTTAACTAAGGTCTGCAGGAGAAAGAGATGCATTCTATAATTCTCAGGCATTAGGGCTGCAATTCTCCAATTACTACACTGCAAGAGGATACAGGGGTGTTCCAGAATGGCTTCTCAAGGTATTCTGGCAGTTAGCATGGCCTACATGAGTTACTACAATATGACTACAATCATGATTTGACATCTTTATAATCATGCAACAAAAGATGACAATTACAGATATGTTCACATTATTACCTCGCAACTACATGTTCCCACCGTTCACCTCTGCACGCCGCCTTTTCGTCAACTCTACTACGTACCTGCTCCTGCCTTCCCTGCCAGTCTGCCTGCCTGGTAAATCCACAGCCCGCTGCTCTTCGTCTGTCAGCGTGAGAGCCGCTAACGTCCAGGTACTGCTCCAGCAGGTCGGTCCAGCTCGCAGCCCTCACCACCCCAGCCGACGCCGAGATCAGCCTTGCCTCTCAACCTGCAGGAGCACCGGCATGAGAGACTGGCGAGACCGCACACCACATCCTCGGCCTCGCTTTCCTCCCGACGCTCTCCGCCGACGTGCGCCGAGTAGCCCTGAGTGACACCGAGCCCTCTCGAGCACGAGTCTGTGCAGCTGGGGCGCGCTCGCCTGTCATCTGAGGATCGCCCTTTGCCCACCGCCTCAACTCCTGGTGCTGTCTACACTGCGGCCAGGCACCCAGACCTTTCCTTGGGTCCCCTGTGGGAGCCGGTTTCTTCTTCGTGAGTAAGAGGAACGGCTCCCTGTCAGGGTTGGAGATAGGCACTCAAGCGCAGGCACAGGATGCTTCATTACGCATTTTATTCAAGGGACTGGCAAGGGCAGAGTGGTGGGCGGGGGGGGGGGCAGGCTGAGGTCGGTAACGTGAGGGCACTGGCAACGGGGCTACGGTACCGGGAAGGGGAGTAGACAGGAGCAGAACTAGGACAGGCGTGGGTCGTTGGCCGGGACTAAAGAAGGGGGAGCTTTGTTCCAGGTGGGCAAAGACGGAATAGCTAAACGACGGACAGGCAGGTCGTCCAATACCGGGCAGCAGAACAGGAGATGCGAAGGCACAGGCAAACGTTGGTTGCGGGCTGGAGAACAGGAGCATTGTAAAGCTGAGTCAACAATCTGGCAGTGAGCCTCTGTGAATGCCGAGTTTAAGTAGCCAGGTGACTAGCAGATTGATCACAGCTGGGTGTCCTGCGCACCTGCCCGCACTCATGTAATTAAAATGCATTCGCACCAGCCCACACACACACACACAGAGACAGAGGGACAGGTAGAGAGACTTTAGCTCTGCTGGCGGGACCGGGTCGGGACACTCCCTCCCTCCGTGCATCGACTACCGGGCTCTCAACAACATCACAGTGAGAAACACCTACCGTTTACCCATGATCAACTCTGCCTTCGCCCCCCTTCACAGCGCCGGAGTATTCACCAAGTTGGACCTCCGTAACACCTACCACATCGTCCGCATCCGTGAGGGGGACGAATGGAAGATTGCGTTCAACACTCCCCTGGGCCACTTCGATTACCTGGTAATGCTCTTTGGGTTAACCAACGCACCCGCAGCCTTCCAGGCCCTCGTGAATTACGTCCTCCGCGACACATGCTCAACAGGTTCGTCTTCATACACATCGACAACATACTCTTCTCCAGTAACCCTGTTGAGCATGAGCACGTGCGCCCATTGCTTTAGCGCCTCCTCTAGAATAAGCTCCATGTAAAGGCTGAGAAATGTGAACTCCACATTTGCCAGGTCTCCTTCCTCAGCTACGTCCTCCCTGAGGAAGAGGTGCAAATGGACCCCGCAAAGGTGGCTGTGGGGACGGAGTGGCCGGCCCGTACTTGCCGGCCCGTACTTGCCGGAAGCAGTTTCAACGTTTTTTGGGGTTCACCAACTTTTGTAGACGGTTCACCTGGGACTATAGCCGCCCCACAGTTAATTGAGGAGGTGGACCCCTCCGACATCGGGGTAAAGGCGGTCCTGTCCAAGCGGTCCCCCACGGACAACAAGCTCCATCCCTGCACCTACTTCTCACGTAAACTGAGCCCCCCCCCCCCCCCCCCAAGCGGAATTGTGACAATCGAGAGCTGTTGGCCGTCCAACGAGCCTTGGAGGAGTGGCGCCACTGGCTAGAGGTATTTTATTTACAATAGGGTATTTTTTACAGTAGTACAACTGAGATCCATCAAACAATGCTAGATCAGCGATCACTAACCAGCACAGTCTGATGTTCAGCACAGCACCGTCTGGCTGAACATCAGCAGCCTCCTGTCCAATCAGCAGCTTCAACCTGCAACTCAACACATTAAAACAAACAAAGCACAAGGTGAACAGCCCCACATCCAGGCAGGGAGGAAAAACTGCACCAAAAACACAATCACTCAAGTACACTTATGGTCATAATAATTTGATCAATGTCTCGTTTCAGATTGTTTTTTATATAAAACATTTGTATTATTCCCTTTAGTGATTCCGTTTCATAATATTTTTTTCCGTATCTCTAGCCACTAGAGTGAGATTACGATTGTATTTTGAGGTCTGGTTTCTTTGGACAGACCTTATTATTCTGGTAAGACTATTTACCATTTGAGTCAACTGAAACTTGTTTGCAATATCCTTTAGTCTCTTTCTACATGTTTTGTCAAGCAAATTTATAATGCAATCCCCCCCTGAGCAGCACTTCTTTACCATCACATTGTTCAACACATCAAAATACCTGTATGAATGCCACCTCAAAGGGATGTTGCTACATCCCCACACATTTTATAGAAATAGTTGTTTTCTGCCTGCATCTGAAGCAGAAAACTGTTTCTCCTGCCTGCTCTCTCCACATGTTTTGTAATGGCTTTTCTCAGAGGGCGAACATGTAAAATCCATTGGAAATCCACAGAGGAACACATTCACAGCAGTCAAAAAAATTATGCAAAAGGAATCTCTGTGCAAAACTGACAGGCTCCCAAAATGTTACAGATTCTGAAGAGAACACAACTCCAAAATAACACCTTGAGGCAAAATAAATTAACAAGCATTGATGAGTTATTATTTTTTTTTACTGTATGTATATTTTTTACAGGATTACAGATACAGTAGTGAAGGAATTAGAATTAAGATATTATTTAATGTCTGAGTAAAATCGCAAGACAAAGGCAGAAGCTCACAGCTAAAAGACAAAAGCCAGGAACGTATGTGCTTTTGCATAACAGAAGCACACA
>JAOEHI010000018.1:2341448-2381813 GCA_025447815.1 Percopsis transmontana | reverse complement strand
CAACTGCCATGTGAATGGTTGATTAGATAATTGCATTAATGAGAAATTGAACAGGTGTTCCTAATAATCCTTTAGGTAAGTGTATGCGACGTGGCATGAAGGCAATCGGCCTGTGGCATTGCTGAGATGTTATGGAAGGGTGCTTTGATAGCGGCCATTTGTATTGTTGGGTCTGGGTCTGGTGTCTTATTTTTCCTCTTCACAATGCGCCATCGATTCTTTATGGGGTTCAGGTCAGGCGAGTTGGCTGGCCAATCAAGCACAGTAATACCATGGTCTGTAAACCAGTTACTAGTAGGATAGTCTAGTGGTCTGGGTGTTGGACTCCCAGCCGTAAGGTCGTGGGTTCGGCTTACCTGTAAGCATCCTTGAGCAAGATGCCTAACCCCTATTTGCTCCATGTAATAGAACAATGTAATTGTAAGTCGCTTTGGATAAAAGCGTCTGCTAAATGCTGTAACTGTAACTGTACTAGTAGTTTTGGCACTGTGGGCAGGTGCTAAGTCCTGCTGGAAAAGGAAATCAGCATCTCCATAGTGCTTGTCAGCAGACGGAAGCCTGCAGTGCTCTCCTGGTAGGCTGCATTGACGCTGCATTGACTTGATAAAACAAAGTGGACCAACACCAGCAGATGACATGGCACCCCAACTCATCACTGACTCTGGAAACTTCACACAGGACTTCAAGAAACTTGGATTCTGTACCTCTCCACTCATCCTCCAGACCCTGGACCTTGATTTCCAAATGAAATCCAAAATGTACTATTATCTGAAAAGAGGACGTTGGATCACTAAACAACGGTCCAGTTTGTTTTCTCCCTAGCCCAGGTAAGATGCTTGCGTGTGTGTGTGTGTGTGTGCGCGCGCATGTTTGTGTGTGTGTGTATATATATATATATATATATATTTATTTATTTATTTATTTATTTTTATTATTATTTTTAATTAAAAACATTTAAATAACATGTTAACATTCTAGTTAGCCTGCCTAGCCTTGTGGATGAGTTCGGTCACGTGACATGAGTGCACAGGAAGAGTGCACATAAGTATGTAGGTAGGTAGGGGTAGAGAGGCAGGTAAGCACGTCCAAATATTTCATTGGGGTCCGAATGAAATGATTGGACGTGCTTTTTACAGTCCTGTCACTGCCACAGATAACACATTTTTCACATTACTGTCAGACCATTTAATTTATTCACTGCTATAGGGATGTGAAGAGAATTTCAAGATAACAAAACATGCTTTTGAAATAAATCGAGCACCCTGCCTTTAACAATATATTACCTTATATTGGATTGCAGTATATGATGGTAGGATAACTGGGTTTCACGGTAGTTTTACTGTATATGCCAGCATATTACTGTTTATTTGCAAAGGGTAATAAAATCTTCTACTTTTGCATTTAATTCCTATAAATCCCCACAAAAAAGTTGAAAACCAAAAGAATACAGATTCAATAAAATATTGCTCTGGTTTATTACCACTCCTTAATCATTTGTAGCTGACTTTGTAAGACAATATTCGGAACATTTGCATTACAAAACTGACAAGGCACTGCATTACCTATTTGGAAGAAACTGCCTCCAATAAAATCCTTATTGACAGGCTTTACTGAACTCATGACCATAACCTCAGATGCTGAGTTTAAACGGCATCAAGAACAGCCTAATGCTGAATTAAAATAGCACTGTAACAGATCATTGTCTAGCTTGGAAACAAGTCTTTTGCACATGTAACTTTGAATTGCGTGACAGTGAAAGGGTGAAAGAAGAAGAGAGGGAGAAAGGGAGAGCCAGGTAATTGTATCGGCAACCTGCAAAAAAACCTGAATCATTCTCTCTTGCTCGCTCACTAGCTCGCTGAGTAGTCGTATATGTGTGCGTTTGTAACCGGCCCTGTGTACCGCACCGGACTGAAACTCAGAACCTTGTTTTCACCAGTGTTCCCCTGTATTTAAACCTTGTGTTGCTATCATGTTTCTAGTCCCTTGTGTTCCGTTGCTTGTTACCTCTGTGTTTTCCCGTGATTGATTCCGGTGCCTGTCTTTGTTTTGTATTCTTGGATCCTACAACCCACAACGTTACAGTTACATCCTTAGTTGAACTCCACGTGGACTGCTCTCTTACCGAAGCTGTGCTGTCCAAAGTCAAGCTCAGGAATAGCCAGTCACATCTTGTCACTCAAAAATGCGTAGTATGAGCAGTTTAATTAAAAGAAATTATGCATTAGCCTACAATTATTAGCAGGCATACGGTGTTGATGGTTAGTGACTGTACTTGTAAAGGGATGATGGCTCGTATTTCCACAGCTTGACAGCAAAATGCTGTTTTATGCTAATAAATTACAGTTATCTACTGTTATTGGTTAACCGACCGCATTAACTGTCAATTTACATGTGAAGGATGAATATTTAACAGTATTTTACAATTATTATGAAATACAGTAAGATCCACAGTAAATTTACAGTAATTCATTACAGTGTACGGCCAAACTGATGCCTTCAAGAAATGCTGACTACTCAGACAACTGCCTTACGTTTTGGACAGACCCAATAATAGCATGAAGAAGAAAATGGCTTTTTACATAGACACAAAATATGAGTTCAAAATAAACTATAAATAAATATATATTTAAATAAACTAATGAACTATGTTTACGAAATCTAAAGACCATGCAATAAAACGTGTTGCTTTTCCAGAAAGTTTAATATGGAAACAGAAATGTAATCATTGTCTTCAAAGCAGCGTATGCTAATAAGAAGTTCCCTTGACAAAGAAAAAGGAGAATTATACATCTTTCGGAGATCACAAGCATTTACAACAGTTTTTCTTTCATATATTAATTAACCACGGAGGTGGGCTTTGCATTTGTCAGTGACACCATTGGTTTCCCCCTGAGGGTGGAGCTGACAGATGAAGGAGCAATAGAGATGGGAAAATCAAGGTGCTGCCATTCTCTGCTTCTGAGATTCATCTGAGGTGACAGGCAGGGTTGTTCCACACTTGCACAACTTGAAACAGTTGCCACAAGCGATATGCACCTCATCAGTCCGCACTTGTCCAAATCGGTTGTATTGTCACACTGGTTAGAATCAGGCTCCGTGCCAAATGCTCCTTTGAAAAAATGGGAAAACTTTGACTCGAATGTTGGAATTCATTAGCATGAATTTAAAGTCTCGAGAGCTAAGAGGTTGCGTAGGTAAGTTTCCTGTTACTGCTTCCGCCTTAAACGCAGAAAACCGTTACGGAATAAGTAAAAAATTATTTCTCAAGTAAAGGCACACATGAGCTTTAAAAGTAAAGTAACCTTTACTTTTAAAGCACAAACCTGAAACTCCGGAGTTCTTTTCAAGATAGAAAAATAATAAAAAAAAATACAAATACCATGGAATAGCTCAGTGTTAAAACTGGTAGAATAAAATAAGATAACTGGTAGAATAAAATGAGATAATGAATAACTGCTAGCTGTGGTTTGAGCCAATTTTAATATGTGAAAACGTGAACACAGGGCATGACGAGGTTCTTGAAATACAGTACAGTTTGACATTTACGGGATGTTTAACAGAGAGAATATATTTAGCATTGTATTGTACCAATGCTAATAGAAAAGCATGAATAGTAAAACCATGCGCAGGTCAGGGTTTTTTAATACCCGCACCCAACCTACCCGTTATAAGAGCCAATCTGCACTGCCCGACCCACAAAAATATGTGTTGATCAACCACCCGACCCGACCCTCAACATCGCCAAGATTAGACTGAATAGCGATGGCATCCATATCATAGAGTAGTAGGTAACATTTTCTTATTTAGTGCACGTTTCAAAAGGGACATACACTGGTATAGTTTTGCAGAGCCACCGTAGGCTACAACAAAGCAGTCGTTCATTTTTGGGCTGTTTGGGCCCAAACATTAGCATACATTGATTGCAAGGCATAGGCTAGCCTTTTGTATCTTAGCCTAAAAGTGTCTCAGTCTAGGCTTCTAACTAAACCGACAAATTGTTCCAAACAGTGTTCTTTATTGTTGAATAGCAGAAAAATAAGTAACCCTTCATTAAAAACTAACTTTTGCAATCGTCAATATTCAATAATATAGCCTACAGTGCTTATGTGTGATAGATGGAGGTAGGCCTACTTTATAGTTTGGTAATGCAGATTATTGTCCGCCAGGGAATGAGGGACCCTCACCCTCCAGTGTGTGCATGTGTTTGAGAGAGACAGGGGAAGAGAAGGAGGAGGTAGGCTAGTAATCACAGGCTAGCCTATTGCATGCAACTCAGAAAGCCTATAACGCAAAGTCTAGGCTATTGCACGCTTTATCACTTTTTGACCCAACCCCCCACCCGCAATATTTTCTGGTAAGTATCCCTGAACCCACCCGACCCGTAGTACCCGTGGGCTACGGGTCAACCCGCGTATCGCTAACACTTATACCCACATGTAATGTATGCATATGACAATTGGACAAAAGATTGTTGAATTATTTCTTAATTTGTGAAAGGCCATGGCATAAAACCTATTTGGTTTGAGGATCTTAGGGACTTTGTAGTGCTGTAAAGACTCTGATCATGCAGTACTATAAATAGAAGTGTCATGCTTTTTCAACTATATTGCCGAAGGTGAGTGTGTACAGCAAGGGTATATTAAAGTGCAGGGCCTGTGGGCAAATTCCGAGGGGCTTCTGACAAAAAAGGACAGACTTTAATTTGAAGTTGTATTTATCTATAGTAGTATGAAAGTTATGAATTTCATATACACTTTTTGAGCTCACTAGACAGTGAGAACTGAATAGCAATTCAATTTGGTGCCATCTGTAAAGTAAATATTCTGTATTCCAGAGGCTATAGGAATTGCTATTTTTTTACAGTTTCAATTGCGCACTTTTCACTATAGAGACACGATGATGCAAGACAATAGCAACCAGTAGTATTTTATCTGGCAAAAAATACCTGACATGGACATACATTTTATTCAAATCATTTGGCTGTATTTCTAGTAGAAAATAAGAGCCGATTTTCCATTTTTAGAGAGAGATTTTTATCTTCACTAAATAAATTTTTAATTTTCACATTATCTCATGTCAGCTGTGACTTGGGGTTTGGGGTAGGATAGGGAACAGGATATAGGGACAAGGAGAGAGGCAAGTACTGTATTTAATGAAAAATGATGATTCTTCTGTCTGAATTCTGCCATATTTATAAAAGGTTTTAAGAGATGTGTTATGAATGCCCTGCTATACTTTAGGTCAGGGGTCAGCAAGTAAGTTTGAGCTTTGGCAATTTTTTTTCTAAGCCATTTAATGTCGGGCCAGAACATAATCAAAGCCTGATATAAGAAATTGGTTGATGAAAAAATGCAACTGGAATGTGCGACAAAATTAATAATTAAGATGCACACAACACAGTATATGCTGTTCTGTCCTTAGAATAATCACATACTGTAATAGTGTTAGATGGAAACACACGTCAATTTGAACTTTTACCGACCTTTCTAAAATAAATGGTTAAAATTTGTGAAGTGAACATCACTTACCAATACTTAAGATTAATATGTGAATAGATTATGTCTATTGTCCATTGTCTGTGATCCAGTGTTGACCACAATATTTTCATTTGGAGTTACTAATTATGTGGGTGAAATTATATTCCCTGTATAGCCCCTGATGAATGATTCACTCTATTACCCCTGTCTGGTTTTAAATTAACTCTTCTAATTAATATTCAAATTTCATGTTGATTGTCTAACAATATTTTAAAGGTTTCATTAGTTTCTTGCACAAACTTAATATAGAGACTAAACTTGACAAGCAAGCTAAAATGACAGAATACATTGTACAAGTCAAGTACTCAAAAAGACATACACTCCCCCAACACAAAGTCAAACCGGAACCCTTGAGCCCTCTTGACTATGACAAAAACAGGAAAGAAAAATAAATGAAGAGAATGTGATGTGCTAAATGGGTTCAAATGTGTGTCGCCGTTACCCATTACAAGGTCACGGATACATTTAAATGCTCCAGAGGAGAGAGAAGGATTGATTGAACAGATTCAATGTCCCGCTCTGCTCATTAGACTCATTTCTCAACTGCCTGGGGTTAATTACCACACACACACCTCACGCTGTTGTTCCACTTACATCATAATTACTATAGCGAAGATGAAGAATAATCTAGACCTTATGATATGAAGCCCCCTTCCATCGACCGGCCACACACACACGCGCACACATACACGTGCGTCAAAACACCAGTGACATCAATATCGCCTGTCTAGCCCTCCTGGTGTGTTCCCAGATCGCTATTCTTCCCCTGGAGCCAGCTGTTTTTGGGATTGATTTCATTTATTTAATGACGGCCGTGCTAATGACCTTTCTCACGCAGCTGATGGTGTCACAGACACCACCCCATCTCAGGAATGAAGATTGGATGGAGTCCTGGCTGAGCTCAGGGTGGGAGATATTGAAGAGGGTAGAAAACCAGGGGAGCCAAATAGAATGGGGAGGAGGGCTGAACACAACATGTATCCAGGCAATCTTTGTCTTTTTCAAACAAGCAAGGACGCAGGATGCAGGGTGGAAATTAATAACCATCGCACCGACTAATTTTAGAGCGGTGGCACAGATGAAACAGTAGACCCTTCCCCCTCCCATCAGATATTGGTGGGTGACTGGTTAGCAGAGTCAGGTGGATATTTGTTTTGTGAGACTCTAACATGGCATCTTTGGAGCAAGCCCTGGGTACACAGAGGGCATTTTTCGCAATTACGATTGTCTTGGGGACAAACAAGACGTCTCATTTTTAAAAGGTGTCAGTGGCAAATGGAAAAGCCCTGCAGGGTTCTCGTGAAGAATCTGAAGGAGAGCACGGCGTGGAATGTCTTTGTGTAAAGTGTCTCTTATGACTGTGGAGCAAAATGTGACTGTGCTGTGTTAGTGGTGGTTCTCAGCGGCCAGATATCGGAAGGTTTTTATTCTAGTCAGGACTTTGGGTACTGTAGTGCAGAGGTCAGGACCCACTGTAATAGAGGGCATATTCAGTTTTTTCAGTTATACGTTTTCTAAATTACAGAAATTTTTGTTTTTGTTTCTTTAATTGTTATTTTCACTGATGATGATTAGCATTTGGTTGAAAGAAAACTATGTGCTTTGTTGTAGACTGATAAAAATGATTTTTATTCTATTGCATTACAAAAATGTTATAGCTCAAAATAATTGCCAAATTAATAATAGTTTTCTTCTTTGAGTCATCTGCTTCATGATTTTAAATGATTAAATATAGAGAGGTAGGCCTACTGTATATATTTTGTTATGAAATTAAACATCCATACATGATGTATAATTTATATTTGTATATTTATTTACCTTATTTACAGTATGTGTTTAGGCTTTAATATTTCAATCTTAAAGCCTCTTTTCATTGTTATTCAATCATCAGTTTATCTACTTCTATTTTTTTAGAAAGTGAATATTAAGAACTTTGATATTCAGACTAATTCTGACGGATTAGTTGTAGCAAAAATGCTATAAATCGCTTGCCTTCTTACAACAACCTTCCACGCCCACACGGCAGTGTAAAGCTTCCCATTTAGTTTCTTCTTTTGTGCTATAGTTTGCCCTTTGTCCAGTCTACTGGGTTACTTTATGTTAGTTTGTTTCTGAGTCTTTTTTTGTATTTAGCTTATAGTTTCAGAGCAGGGCGCCATCTTGTCGGGAGGCTAGGCACCCGTGGCAAGGTCCCTTCACTTTCTGCATGTGAGTAATTGCACAGGGACACGATATAGACGCACCATTTTGTGAGTATTTGCTGTGAGGTTTGTAGAGCTACACTTAAGGTGGGTAGTGGTAGCACCCCTGGGCACTCCTCTGTGTAGTCTGCCTCCCTGCAGGTGACCTCTGCTTAGTTTATTTAAGATTCATTCATTTTGGAGAGCTGGATTTATGTGTTCTTACTGTATTTTAGGTGGAATTGAAATCGTTTTAATTAAGTATTGTAATAAAGTGACTATTTTATCATTTTTTACGATAGTCTTGATGGTGATTTTACGTTTTGTTTTTGTTTCAGTAGTACCAGTCCCTTGTACCAGCTTGTTTGTTTTTTTGTTTACCTAAATGTCATTTAGGTATATTTTGAAACACGTCTCTGCCTCCTCAGTAACGTTACTGTGTGTCCTCAATTTCTTCATCCTCCCTCCAATTATCAAAATTTAAATGGTATTTCCTGGGGTGTAATTCCCTAGGTGGTGTAGTTTGGCTCTCATTTAATCCCTTCCCTGTTACCACATAGTCACACTGGCACACGGTATTATTTTATTGAATTACTCATTACTCATCTGGTGACATCATAGGCAAGCCACTCTTAGTGTGAATGTAATTTCAGTCCTAGCTTACTCTTGATAGTTAGCTGTGAGGTAGCAACATACTGTTTGTAATATAAGGCTTCAACATTTTACAATGGTGGTACACAAAACACATAAGCCATCATTTTGTGATTTCCTTGTTTTTATAAATCCCCATGATTTCCTATGGGGATTTATAAAAACAAACCCGCAGGGGGAAAAATGTGAACCGTGGCATGTCCTCAAGGGACCCCAGGCTGATGCTCCCTTTGTCAAGACATGCGTTTGCATTGTCAACAATAGTATAAACAAAAAAGTCTAAACAAAAAAATATATCAGAAGCCATGTTTTATGGCTGTTCTAAGATTTAAATATAAAATGTAACCACTCCTTAACATCCGCACAGTCATTAGGTGTTTCATATAGCTCCATAGCTGTTGTGTTAAAGGGCAACGTGAATCTTGGTCTTGCATAATATTTTTTACTTGGGCTGATATTTCTCATCTACACACAAGGAAAAATAGGCCATAACATTGTACTTAAAACTCCTAAAAATTGACGGTATTTTACTTTAAGGATGAATGTTAGACTTGGCTGGATACCTTTTGTTTGTGTGTCAGCTTCTTCAAACAACAAATGTTTGTCCCTATACCGTCTACTGTCTCAAGTATATAAGCTTAGCTCAGCAGTGTAGTTAGGCTAGCGTAGTGATTTGGTGTAGTGTAGCCGTCACTAAAGAAACTTGGGGGGTGGACCCCCCTCCAGGGTGACCTCCACCCCCCCTCGCCCAAAAACTTACATGGAGTGTTACTTTGCAGAAAATTGTAACATGAGCCTTTGTATTCCAGAAATACAGATCTGGGGTTCTTATCCTTTTAAAGGAAAAAACTTTGTGACCTTTATTTCAGATCACAGAAACAATGTAAAATGGTATTCCAATTAACAGTCACTATTGACCATCTCTATGGAGGAGATTATGAATGAACAATATTAAGCTTTGTGATCTTTTTCCCAGGTTAGTTGAACTGAACTAAGAAAACACATTATAATGGTGTATTTCAACACGTAATCTCAAGTCCGGGTTCACAGGGTAACGTCAAAACATTTCTTGATGTCCGGTTAGACAATCTAACTTTTTATATTCTGGTTTTAAGCAGAATAAGGGCTTTTTCTTCAGTCTTGTGTGTGTCGCTGGTAGGTGTTGAAGATTCCAGGGGTCAGGGATTTTGGTCTCTGTGGAACGCTGAGGTGTCATGTTGCACAACAGGGGGCGGGAGAGAGGGGAGAGTGTGTGTCCTCTATGTCTGCAGGGCCTGAAATCACTACAATAAATAAATAAATGATATGCTATACTATAAAATATTGTATAATTATCTTACAATAATTTTATGATCCACCACTGTTGCCATAAGAAGGATCCCTGTGCCTTAAAACAGGGTGGTGCCTTGAGGAATTATTACTTGGAAAAATTCATAATAAATATTCATGTCCAGGAGATAGAGGTTAATACGCTACACTAGAGATTAAGAATCTTGAAGTAAATGTTAAAATACCTGCCATGAGAACTGCGTTTGTTGCTCTTACATTGTATTAGCAGGTTAATCCGGTTAATCCAAGATTTTATCAAATGCTTTACAGCCACATGGTCAATTCACCATAACTAACCATGTAACAATATTCTGTGAGAGTTTCTTGTATTTATCTTTTTTTTTTGTATTTCAGTGTTAAAACATATCACACAATAATACTATTTGTTACATTTCTTTCACATAGATTTTATCTCTCAAAACATTTTACAACACAAAACAACAACAATGATTTCCTCGCATTGTGCAACTCACATCCTCAGTGCAATCAAGGCCTTTTGAGCCTTAAAAATATGTATTCTACTGAAATTATCATTATTCATTCAGGCAGTGAAATGATTAACTGTCAACTCATTGTTCAGTGTTCAACCAATCAGATGTATAACCTTCCAAATGCCAAGCGTTCAGGCTCTGACTATTCTGTGCCTTCACTGACTTTAAAGAAGGCTCTGCTAATCAAGCTGTATGAGACTAAATCACAGAGACACAGAGGTGTTTCTTTTTATGATGTCTCAAGCATTCTCAAAGACTGAGGGACTGCATAATGGCAGCTAGTTTTCCTTCCTCCAGTGGGTGGCACTACACATGTACTTCAAATTAAGCAAGGAAGTTAACACGTTTTAACCTTAAATTAATGAATAGGTAGACAAACAATTGACCTTGATCTAGTGAGTGTTAACGTTTTGTCGTTGTAGATGTAAATGTTTAAAGCTTTTGTTGAGAAATACTTGATAATTAATATCTGATTAATCTGTCTCATAGTTTGGCAGTTTGTGGGCTGCTGGGCTGCTGGTAGTAGTTTGGGTTCCAAGTGAATATTAGGGTACTGTTAGCTTGTGCTCGTGCAATGTGCAACGTGGCATCATTTGCTTGACGGGCTCTGCTGTTCTTTTGGGCGGCCAGGGTGCCAATGTGTCTCTTTTTTGAGCCCACATCTGCCAAATCTGTCTGGACCTTTGGATGCCATATAACAAACTAAAAGGCTGATAACTATTCAATAACACTAGTGGGACATAAGACGCATTTGTTTAGGATCTGTGATGGAGCCAAGGTCTTGCAAAAATCTCTTTTAATGTGTTTGCAGTGTAACGATACAATTCTGATGAAAGCCATGCTAGCACACACTCTGCTTACTTGTTAATGTTGGTTTACATCATTTTATATGTCAAAGTCTGCATTGGGCTGGCTAAAGTTTTTCACATGAAAGCACCGTTTATATATCAAGGATAATGAAATTCTCTAACCCCCTTTTCATTCCTATAGGGTAGTGCAAGTCAGTTACAGTACTTTTTTTATGTATTGTTGCTTTATGTGGATTAGTCCTCATACTTGTTAATTGCTATACCTGCAATTGCATATAAAGCACTGTCTGTGGGAATGCCTAGTTTACAATATTAATTCAGCAGAGTTTGATCATCTAAGTTTGTGCAAGTTATTGTCCTTATGCACATACTTATTGGTGATTGGTTATCCCATTGTGTGCGCGCACACACACACACACACACAGCAACCACTGTTGTAACTACTGTATAAAATCCAGGTAGGTGAAACCCTCCATGCCCTACTCTCTGACCAATGTCCCTGTTTTTAAAAGGAGCAGTCACAACAGCTTCACTCCAGAGTATCACTCTACTTCACTTTTTGTCACATTTTCAATTGGTTGTCAGTTTCAAAATACACCTCCGTTTTGTGCTCATAGATCGATAGAAAAAGCAGAATTGACAGCTAAGTACACAGCCAATTCACTTAGCCTTAGTTGCATGTGTCCAATTTTGGGGAAAGAACCCCTTTAGCCTTCTGTGGTGTAATATGTAATTACTACTATACTGCTACTGTTTCTCCACACTAGCACAACATCTGTGATCAGGTGTTGATAGTTAATGCCAGCAGACATTGGAGGGCCATGAGATACAAGAACTTTCAAGATAACCTTCTCTATGGTAGAATATTTTGTAATACTATATTTTTGTCCTAAGCTGCTTTAAGAGATTTCCCCTTACACTACACTTACACGTACAGTACATGTCTTTATATGACAAAACATAACATGTGTAATGTGTTTAATAGCCAGCAAAAAACAATTGTTACTGTAAGATCAAATTGTTGTGAAGAATCAGGGGACCCTATATTTCAACATCTCTGATTTTATATTAGGATCCTAATTTAGAATCCAAAATGACAATCTCATTAAATAGTAATTTACCCCGACAAAATGTCCATCTTAGCTTTCCATTCCGCGTAAAAATGAAGAAAAGTCTCTAATTGAAAATACCCGTCCTTTATGACCTTGGGATGTGTACGACAGACACATTTATCTCTGCCTCGTATCTATGATCAAACATCTTGGAAAAGCCACGCATCCATCACGACGCTACATATGATTAAATGGGATTTATGGAGGGGCACAGAGGAGCAAATTTATTTTGACCCGCTCAAAGCAACAAGATAGTTAACAACATTTAGAAACAAAACCGAAAGCAAAAATGCTATTTTATGTAGAAAAGCTGTGCTTCTCTTCCTCAAAGAGGAGTTCATGGAGGCACTGCACCACCCAGCCTGGTGCCACCATATGTAAAGATTACATGACTGATTGAATATTACTTGGAAATACAACTGTATACTCCTCTACACAACTGTATACTCCACATAGCCAAATCTGGTGGTGAGCTCAGGTCTGGGTCGCTGGGGTCAGAGTCAGAGGTAACAGGATATGCAAAGGCCCACGCATCTCACAGGGGCTCAGGGAGGCTGTTCAGATAAGCATCTAAGATGGGTCTGTTTTGGGCAATTTTAGTTTGTTACGTTCCCGTAGAATTAGACACAAAAGTGGATGACAGACTGGGGGTAGTGAGAGCAGAGCAGGCGCAGTCAGAGACTGGCTGGACTGAAGACTGGGTGAACGCGTTAATGCTGGAGCGATGGTAGCTGGTTAGATAAAGAATAGATATACTTAGACAGAAGGCAAGCCTGTCGGTATCTTCCACGATAACTGGTGGAACAATCTGGCGATGAGTGGCTGATGAACCGGTGTATTCCTACTGTAGAGCTTGATTAGATGAGTGCGAACCAGAGCAAGTGAGGGACACAAACACACACTGAGAGACAGACAGGGTCAGGAACAGGGACAGGAACACAGGGTAAAAGGGAAACACAAGGAATACACAAGGGTTAAGGCCGATACTGTGAGTTAGGGGTTTGGACTCTTCGTTTGGTCACAACTCCATACTTGGAAGTTCCTCAAGAGAGGAGGGGGCTGGTATGGCATGAGTTACACATTACGGGGGTCAAATAGCCTTTTAGTCAAATTCCTTTTGGTGAGGGAGGGAATTTGAAATTTTCCCTGTCTGGCACAGAGACACAACAGACAATGGTCAGGGTGGGGGACTTTGGGGTGTCACAACTCTAAGGCTCAGAAAGGAGGGGGCGTTGCCTGGTCAACACTCTATAGTCCTAAACACAGTTTAAATAACAAAGGTTCATTTTAGTGACATGGTTCCCATAGTAACCACATCAACGACAACTTTAAGACCAGGACAAA
The DNA here is from genome assembly GCA_025447815.1 of Percopsis transmontana. Taxonomy (NCBI): domain Eukaryota; kingdom Metazoa; phylum Chordata; class Actinopteri; order Percopsiformes; family Percopsidae; genus Percopsis; species Percopsis transmontana. The sequence goes on along the minus strand of JAOEHI010000018.1, from coordinate 2,368,357 downwards.
CATTACATTACAAACATTCTCACTCATGATTCGATGTTGCGTAATATTGTGGTTATTAAAATAATAGCTCATATGTGGAGTGTCTAACACACCCATGCAGCCATGCCTGTGGCACAGCACGTCTGTATGGGAGTTAATAGGGGGGAATCGCATATAACCTGCAAGCAAAATGGTCTTTTTGAGTATTAAAGTACGTTGTTTGAAAGTGTGAAATAATATTATTTGTACATCAATTGTGAGGCTGCATTGGTACTTTAGCACAAGTGATTGGTTGTAAAATATTAAAATGGACAATAAAATCAGTATACTTCTCACTGTTTTTTATATTCTCTGAAATGCAGGGCACACATTTTCTCCACCAGCCAGTTAATGCATGGCAAGCATTCAACATTCCCTCTGATGTTTAGCATTGTCTCTGTTTGGACTCGAGATGCAAATTAATGCAAATTAATATTCTTGAGGCCGTATGGGCTCTGAAAGACTATGCAGCGCTCCAGTAGCTTGAGGGTTTTGCTGTGTAATTTGTGTAATCTGTGCAATTGGCTGGCCAAGGATGCCTGCACAATCACCTTTCTGTGTTTCTGGGGAGGTGTGAGCCAGTTTCCCCCCTACGGCATTCGGAACCTAAAGTAAAAGTCCAGATTTGTTTTATATTTAACCTTAATTTCTAATTATTCAAGATATTTCAGATTTTCCCAACCATTGTTGAGTGTGAGAGAGGCCCTTATGTGAGCTCTGATGGAGCAAACGGAATTAAGTTTTGTTCAGCTCCAGAAGAAATGTAACATAATCCATGGTATGCCTAAATAACCCTAGTGCAACCACAGTCTACTGTAGTAAATTCAAGACATTATTACATAATTTCGGAGCAAAATATCCCTACAGTACATCCTTTACTTCAATGTTATGCCCGGCAAAAAGTAACGGATGTAAAGATTGTCTGACTTCAGGGCTAATACAAACAATACAGCCCTCTTGTTGCAGCAGTTCTCTCTTTTTTCTACAATAATAACCTACTTTCCCGTTGGGGATAAAAAAGCACCATCCTTTATTATATTCTTAACTTTATTAAGCAGATATTCAAGAGTTCTAAGCCACTACATTATAACAATCAACTTCAAAAAGTACGCAAGCCAAATAAACAAACACTTGCATCAACACAATATATGACAATATATGGTAATTTGTAAAATCCAACTCATTAAAGAACTATGCCCTAAATCCTATCTGCTGTATATATTTATGTATGCGAGAAAACACAATATTAGTAATGACAGTTATATGTCAAGACGTTGATGATTTCGTAAGGCTATGCCTCAAGGAATATTTATTTTTGGCTTATCTTTAATATATCCTCATGCAGATTATTTTCAGGATAAACCTTTCACCTACAAGTTACACAAATATAACTTGTTAAAAATTATTATTCACCCTTAAAAACACGATCTTGAAGTCTTTATTCCTTCCTCAACACGTGCACCATTGATTGACAGCCAAACCTGTTAATGTGCACTATGATAACTAAAGTCAGTGGGTGGCACTGTGTGTCAGCATGATCCTCTGAGAACATATTTGTTCCTGAATATAAACCCACAGATGCAACACTGCCTGCTTTCCCCAAGAACACAAATTATTTAAATGGTTCTATTTGATAAAGGGCCAGGTGGTTGGGTTGAGGCAAAGGGGTAGCTAAGCAATTTAAAAATGTGACCTAGTCACTGCCCTAGTCAATTCCACTTAAGGTAGAACTACTGCTGCAACAATAATGAAGTATACAGTGAATTACACAGAGTAAAATTACTGTGACGAGTCAAAAGCTTAAAATGGTGCATAAACTGACACTGCTATAATTTGTATTCCTCTTAAAGGCAGCTGTCTGTCACGAGTCTTAAGGGTCATCATGACATACGTAGACATCTTCCTATTAAGTCTAGCATTCTTTAATAATATTTTTAAATTCTCCCAGTGAACAGTTTATTGAGTTTTAAATTAATTTGCAATATATTCCACAAATCTCACTATGGTGTTTGTATCTGATACCATCCACTGGCATTATTGTGGTCAACAGTGTTTGGATAGTTCAGTACCAACGTACCCTTAACAAAATAATTGTTGCGTATCAATGCTACACGGTGGTGCTGGTGGTGATACAGTATAGTAGCGTTTCCCTGTTCTGTAGCTGTTCCTTCGTTAAAGGTAAAGGTTGTTAAATATTCAGACAGGATATTTTTGTCTACCAAATGCATGGCAGGCGTGTATACAGCTACAACTCAATGTTTTAGCGAGCTAACACACCATATCTTAAGCATACTGTAGGTTGGCAATAAGTTCAGCTTAATTTATTTTCCTGCCTTGTCCAGTTGAATATTCGTGGGCGAGCTGGTGAGAAGTAGAGAGCTCCATTTCAAGCCAACACAAGTGTGACAAAACACTGGAGTCACCATGGACCAGCTAGTGGATTATTAGTACAGTAGTAACACATTATTAGTCAGTAGTACAATTCCTTTTTCCTCTTTCTTCCAATGACAGTTGTGATTACAGTTATGATTTTGTTACCTAATTCTATTAGTTTCTTTGAAAAAAAGGAACCAATTTATGGCCTCTATATGATGAATAAAGACAATAAATTAATGAAAAGACAATTATGTTTTCGTATAATAGCTGTAGTTTCATGTTCTAGCTCTTCTGTACTATTAAACTTCTAGAGCGATTAAATAAATTAATCTAAATTCCTGTGATTATATGTTCCCCTTTTTCCAGCTAAGCTTCTTGTCAAATTTGCTCTATCACGCATATATCTTTCACTGTAAAGTAATTGCTTAGACGCAGCATGCACTCCATTAGGATGTGGTGAGTTGGCTATTAAACTTGCATAAAAGAGATGGCTAGCATGACAAGCTTTGTAATGTAATTGCTTCTCTGCACTGCCAAATATGGAATTACTTTGTGTCATGTATCATTACAAAGGCAGAAATGCCACTTTGCTACAGTGGTGGGCGAAAGATCTGCCAAAGCCACCATGCATGAAATGTCCCTGAGTAGAACTTGTGTATTTCCAAATTCAGTGTAGATAAATGTATAATAATGCATGCATAATACATACACTCAGACACGTAGCCATTATTATTGAAATTTCTTTCAGATATTGTATCTAACTTTGGTAACTTTGATGTGAAATATACTTTTTTGTTTTGTTTTGTGTGTATAACATTATTATACTCAAATGAAATTATTACGATGTGCATTTGATCATTCAAAGGTGACACACTATAGAGGCGATGCCTAGGTTCTATATCTCATTAAATGATGTACTGTATTATGACACAACTCTATTGTACAGAACTAGATCTGTGGCCTTTCTAGCCGCAGTTATATAATAAAAAAGCTTTGCACTGACTAAAAGCCATTATGTGTGCATTGTACTATGAAACATACACAGTATGTGTTGCAGGCAAATGCATGCACTTAAGACACTAACTATGCATGCTAGATGATGGGCAGAGAAAAACATGATTTGCTATGATATGTTCCATTACTGCCCAGACCATTCACAATGGCTAAGAGTAGAACGGGGCGGTGGGTGGGATGGGGATATTACATTTGTTCAGATATATTGACATAATGTCTGTTCCCTCCCTGCATCCTGGGCCTATCAAGGTCATCATTCACATATTTTAGTTTATTTTTTAATCTTAAGAAGAAGAACTTCTTAAGCAAACCCTAAATCAAAAGACGCTGACTCATTTTCTCATTAGGGACTGAAAATTAAAATTTTCAAATGTTATTTCCAAGGTAAATGGATTTTTATGCTCCAGACCAAAAGTTCTATTAGAAAACATAGCTCAAACACGGACCACTTTGCTGGTTTGACTGCTTGTGAGGCCTGTTGGAAGTGGAGTTTTGTTGCACCTGTTTAAGTGAGAAAACTGACACCTATTTTATTATTTCTTGGGGTAAATGGTTACATGCTGTTTGCTGACGTCAGCAGTTATACCTGCTACAGAGAACAGGTGCAAGCCTGTCTGTCACGTTTGTTAACTTTTCGCTCACATTGTGATGCTGGATGGAAGGTAAATATGTATTGTGCTATCACATGTTAATGTTTAATATTTAATGTAAGCGTACAATGCTTAGATGACACATTTTAAAAGTAAACCTGAGAAATTCAATATAATCAATTTTTTTTTACCACATCAAGTTTTTAGCAGGATTTTCAACATATAAGTTGTTGAAAGCATATGATTTAGAGGGTAAACAATAAAATGTATTGAGATTGATATAAATGTTCACTTCTTTAGTACAGCATTTTCCTGACAAAAAATGTCTCCTGTGGGAGGATGCCCCAGGATTTGACACCAGGGGCAGCGCTTCACAACCTGTCACCTTTTTCACATCTCTTCAGTTTGCACAACTGACAGAGCAAGACATAAATAATACAGGTAGAATTAAATACATTTCTAATTTAAAATAAAATGTTGGAATGATTATGTAAGACCCCGAAGATTTATCTTTCAATCCACCTTAATATATAATTGCCATTTTATTGTTATTTAAAAAAAAAATCAGTGGCAATTCTTTCCTTCATTCTTTCATTAGGCCAATGTGCATCTCTTGTACTGCATTGGTAAATCCTGTACATAGCTCAATCCTCATCACAACATGAAAATACAGCCATGTCCTTGGATATTTCTACAGCGTGAATGTTAAATACTTCCAAAAGACACATTTTGGATAGGTCTAAATTGGCCATAATTCCTCCTCAAATACATTCAAAAGGACAATGTTCATGTTAATTTCTATTTACAGCACCATACAATGAGTTTCCAGTGTCCATTAGCTGTGCGGGCCATAATCTGACTGATGCTTAGCGGGGAGGAGTGTGTCACAATATTTAGAGAAACGCTACATTTCCATTTATCTCCGCTGCCCATAAATCAATTATTGTACTCTTTCTGTCTCTCCATCATCAAAGTGATCCCCAATCAGCACACAGTGATACAAAGGGACATCCCCAAAGCTTTCTAGAAAGCAATCAAGTGTATACTGGTGCTAACCTCCTGAAGGTCAATTTTCCTCTTTGGAGTCTTTGCACTGTGGTGTCTTTTAGAAAGAGGTCGTCCCGACACATTGTTCTCTCCAAGGCATCAATCAAAGCCATCTCCTTGGGCATTGATTGCCTCGGCTCATTAAGAAGTCCTCTGAAGACCACTAAAGCTTATATACCCATCAACGCACACGTCACCAGCACAGCACACACCCACATGCACATTATGTTGTGCTACCAAAACATAGCTTAAGACAACTGGTGATGTCAACACTGAAGAGAAACTGGAACGGCTTTCATAAACGAACCATTACTGTGTTCCCTCAAGCTTTAATGATATATAGCAAAATCCACAAGATAAATAACAAGTACGCCTATATTGTGTGTGTATGTGATTGAGATTTTTTTTCTTTCTATTTATTTATTTTTAACATAATTTTACAATACAATAACTCGTCACAGCACTGGCTGGTGTCTAATTTGCAACATTGAGTCCTAACATTAGTCTTGTTTGTCTAAACAAGACCCTATAAACCTAATTTCACACAAGGGATATAAAATCTACATGTAAATCCTACACAAGGCACTACCCTGAGGTACATGGTGACACAAAAAAGTTATTTACTATCCCACTTTGGGATATAGAACTAAGAAGTAATTTGCATTCACCTGAATCCCCTGTTGATTTAAAGGGCTGCGGTCATGTTTTGCATTATTTTGAGCTTCTGTGACCTTGACACATCACACCGCAAGGTTTGATACAAACAGAACACAATGTAGGAGAAGTGGCATAAACTCATAGGATTTAGACACAAGTGGCCGCTAAGATTTTCAAAGATTTCTTTAATCTAAATCAGGATTTCTTTTAAATCAATAGTGCCAGGGATGCCTGATTGCATTCTGCTAGGAGTGCAATTGAATGGTGACTTCAATGCAACTTGAATCAATGCCATTTGTCGATCCAGGAAATTACTTGTGTCTTGAAACCTGAGACCGTAACAAGAAAGGGATACCCTGCCAATGGCATTTGCCTAACAGAAAATTTGTCACCCCCCAACACACACACACACACACACACACACACACACACACACACACATTGTTGAGTATACAGGCCGAACTTTTAACATTTGCAACATGTTTGTTAGTTGTGGGGTTATTAAGTCGCGTTATACAGTACTACAGGAAATTCATATGCTCGAAAAAAAAATGAATCTCGTTAATAAAAAAAAGATCTACTACAGGATAAATCTTGTTCTAGCGCTTCTCCTGTATAATGTAATGATGCAATTATATTGAACTTACTTCATGACATATCTAGCTCTATCGAGCTGATGTCACTGTTCCAAAAGAATGCTTCTGATGACTTTATGATGACTGCTGTTTCATCTACTACCAACAAACAGCCTATACTTGCTAAGATATGTTTGGATAAAAGCAATGAATGACTAAAAAGTCAAATGAAATCTGCTAGTTAACCTACATACTGTAGACGACGAAGCCATGATGACAATATTGTTTTAAAGCAATGACTTTGGATAGTGAGATGTTGCCCCAAAATGTCATATTAAGTCTTGGCAAAGCCAGGTTAGTGTGACACAGCTCAAGGAGAGAAAAATTAGGGCTGGAGAAGATGAGCCAGGAAAGTAGACTCAAATGGATCAGGTAGCTGGCAGGAAGATGCGTCACAGAACATTGTCAAGGGGCGGGTATTTTTAGGGCCCGCAGCCACAGTTCACTGGCACTCTCACAAGAAGGATAGCAATGTCACTGCAACAGAGAGAAAAATGGAGGGAGAGAAAGAGAGAGAGAGAGAATAATAAATTGTCATTGAAAGGACCTTTGGTGTAAGATAACCAGCGAAGGGGCAGGAGCCCAGCACGGGTCCCTGGAGGTCATTATACACACACTTCTTAATTTTGGAGCTAGGCAACAACTCTCTTCTTAAAAGATAGATGTCTGCCCTACAGTAGCTACTGATGCCACACGGTGGCATGGACTCTAAAGGTTGAGATGTGAAAGAGATTTTTTTTTGGACACTTTGTGTCACTGCCATCACTGAACTGAATCCATCATAATATACTGTAGCTTGTTTAAAATGCTATTTATGGATGAATTGTAGGAGCATTGGGTCATTAAAATCAAGTCAAGATCAGAAAGATCAGAAAAATAACATTTACACTAGTTTTAAGACCAGTTATAAAACGTTTATCAAAAGACAATATTATATAAGGGCTGGGGCATTTCTTTATGCATATAATTTTTTCAATGTGAACACTCATTTATTTTTAAATGCCTACAGGTGCATACCGATCAGTCAGGCAATTATTTACAATAGAATAAACGTTCGTAGACAGACTCTCAAAGGAAAGACAGCGAAACCATTGCCAAGGTCAAACTGAAACCCAATTTAATTAAATGCTGTAAACATACAGTACACTAAAACATGTAAACATTGATCATGTTATATTAATTCAATTGAATTGGGATGAACTACTGCAATAAATTCAACAACTACACAAAATCACTGTGCGTAAGGAAGGCCTAAACGCTAATTTGACTGCTGCATAAATTACTATATAAATTAATTAAATATATTACATGCAAACACACGTTAACGTGCAAGCATGCACACAAACACACACATCAATATCTATTTGATGTCAATAAATCAATCATTATATACCTGTATGTCCTTCATGAAATTAAAAGGAATGTTGTGATCAAATTACATATGCTTATATAGAGGGCAGGACAACCTAGTGGTTAGGGTGGCCGACTCCTAGCTGAAAGGCGTCCATCCCCAAATACCTGTAAGCAATTGTATACATGCAGTATGCGTGTTTGTGAGCAGTTAAACCCTAACAGCACAAGACATTTTTTAAGGATATTAATGTGGGTTCCAAAATGTAGGTTAACCTTGTGCCCTCAGAAAATAATTTCCTTGAGTTGTGTCCGGCTGCGGCCAGTCAAGATTATCTATCTATTTTGAGACACAAAATATAATCATGACAGAGCCAGTTGTGATGGTGGCCACAGGCATACCCAGACAACAAAGTGAGGAATCATGACAGCTCTGTCTGTCCTGGGTTTGACCAATGACAAGAGTCTTCACACAAACCAAGTGTTACTAGCCTGGCAGGTCCTTGGCTCCGTCAGCAGTAATGGTGGGAGAGAAGTCAATTTCTTCCATATCTGCCATTCACAAGTGTCAGAAACAGCTATCTAGTGCTAGCCTTAAAGAGGCAGCTGGCAAGCGGCTTGGTAGTGATTCTGCTCATTAAATTGGCCCTCATGCTATCTTGAAGTTTCTGCCACAAGTTGAGGTTACACAAAGTAGATTGAACCTTCTCCCCTTGCAGCTTCTACGACCCTCTCTTCTTCATTATTTTCGCTTGTATTGCCAGGTTCGCAGTTAGGTTTTAACAACCGTCTACTCAAGAGAACTGTTAGTGCTGACAGAATAGCTATGGGCTTAAGAGGTTAGGTGGTGAATATTATTTGCCATGTGTCATTACTTGTGCTTAGACTCAGAATATATAACTGAACACTTGTAAAGCTGTGAAGCTGTAGCATTTCATTGCAGTTAAGGTTTAAGGTGTTTTTTTTAACAGATTTAAATGTCTTGTTTGAGTGTCAAGCACTCCCACACACATAAAAATAATTTACATTGTCAGGACAGATACAAAGTAAAAGTGGATGGGGATTATGCAATGCCAGTATTTGAATTTAACTGCCTGTATTTAAAATGCTTTTGTGGGGGACCAGTGTACATTTTATATTGTGGTATGTCAAGCAGGGGCTGGTTGAAAGCCGGAGAGAGCCAGGAAAACGTAGCTTGGACTAAGTTACTAAGTTACATGTGTTGTTGAACATAACGCACACAAAACCTTGGAGGAAAGTTGAATTTCGGATTGAAATATTGGTACTGGCTGGTAGGAGGTGACTGTGACTATAAAACTAAAACTAAATTGAAATATCACAACCTGAATCCCTACGTGTACATTATTTGTGTGTGTGTGTGGGGGAAGACATTTTTTTTTGCTTTAAATATTGTACGAGGTCTAGCATTTTATGCATGTTATGTCTACTATTTTTTTAAGCTTATGTAATGTTTTTTTCAACAAACAGTGTTACCAAATTCCTATACTTTTCAACAAGACTAGGCCATACAGGGATTCTGATGTTCTGCTAATTTTTGGTTTGCTGCATCTCACTGGGCTTTGTCTAATTGACTGGACTGACTTCTCAAAACATTCAGATGAGTATGTGTGTGTGTGTGTGTGTGTGTGTGTGTGTGGGGGGGGGTCTCTGCCCTCATTGTATCAAGCACATTCATTTCCTCCTCTGTGATAGGCCAGTGGAAGACTTACAGGCCCATAGCTAATGTGAATCTCGAGAGGTACATTTTAGATCACGCATTTGTATTGTGAGAACACTCTCGCTTGACACTAGAGGATAAATGGATGAATAAGCTGGTTTATTGAACAGTTCGGGAGAAAGGGGAAACCGTCTATATCCTCTTTTAGTGCTATTGGGCTTGCATACTCTATAGTCCTCTGGAGCATGTCACCTGAGGGAGCACACAAGATAAAATATCAAATAGTATCAAATGGTGTATCAAATAGTGCACATTTATCCACTGAATTTTGACGTTGGGCTTCCAGATAACATGGGCTTGGGCAAAAAGACAGAGATGTGTATTAAACAGTGTTGTGTGGTCCAATAGTATTGTGTCAAAACCAGTGACCTAGACAAAGCCCCAAAATCCACAGGCAAAACCAGTAATCAGTATTTCTCAATGCGAGTCAAAAGGTTTGGCCCACTGACGCTTACCACTCTGGAGAAAGAAGCCTTCTTCCCACCTCCTGCTCTTTCTGCCGGTGCGTTGCCTGCCGAAGGCCGCTCCTTTCATGTGGTAGTGGATTAACACTTTGTTTATACCAATGACTGCTGGCGACTGTGCCATAGCAGCGTTGACGTGTGCATTCAAGACATACAAATTGTTTGGAAATTAAATAAAACAAATCTATTAAACCACATCCAACAGAAACAAATCAGTATTCAAGCTATATTCCTTGAAAACAACAACAGATGTGCACAAAACATTCAAACACAAAGCCTTCTGTCTAAGCTCAGAAGTAGAAGCAATACAAATTATATAAAATATAAAGTACCCAACAAATAATAACCAAAGTGGACTTCTGTCCAGGATTATAGCATTTAATCACGTAGCAATTGAAGAAAAAAAATAAGTAAAAATTTAACAAACTCTGGCCTCTTGCCAAGCCTTGCCTCTCTTGCATTTACACACATTATTCACAAACTGGAATATAGCCCGAGAATTTCAGCCACAGAAACCGATACCATTATTAAGAGATAGTAAACTACTGGTTGCATCTACCCCATCATGCAACAGGTGTAAAGTTATATCAGCCAATCGGTGCTGTGTAAATTCACCTAAGGCACGTAAATAAATGAATCAATCGATGAATAAAAGATGGGTTTCTGCGACTACAAATGTTGGTCTGTAGTAGTTTTACTGTCCATCTCTGTCTCACCATGGCAACAGAGGCTCAGTCTTGGATGCATGGAATCAGCTGTTGCTTCTGACCCTGGTGGGTTATGGTACCTGCTATTGAGTGCTGTATTATCTTTATCATATTCATTTTCCGCTGGCATTGGGTGAATACTGCAGATTATACAGAATGATTACATTCAAGTGAATGGAGCAACAAGGAGAAAAGTTTCATTTAATTATGAATGTAAGAGGACTATCCACATGAGGGTTATACGTTATGGCAAACTGCATCTCAAAAGCTGCTCTAAAACCTGTGTGGGTGGTCACTGCTGGACAGTTCAAGATCATTTGCATTTCCACACACAGCTTTTCAACAGCTCTAAATTGAATTCTGGCCATTCATATCATGAATAACTTTTTTTGTCCGTTTGTGTGTGTCTGTGTGTATTTCGATGCAAAACAGCCTGGTATTCTGAGACATCACTGATAAAACTGTTTCCCGTCTCTTTGCTACGCTATTTGTTATTTCATAATTCTAAAAACCAGCATGTGCAGTTTTATATAACATAGATAAAACCGACTACATGACTAAAACATCGCCCAATACACGTTAAGAGTTAGCCAAGATAACATTTGGCATGTAATTTAAAAAACAATGTGCAGTTAATTGAGAAGAGCAATACGCAAAAAGTAAAATGTAATAATTGCCTAGCCAGGTAGGGGGGGAAGTAACATCTCCTGCAGGCAAAACAGTTTAGTCTGAAGCAAATAATTCGACATCTCGTACCGCTGAATAAAAAGGCAACTCACTCACACCATGCATTTTTGTTGCTGACAAATTAACATGTCGGTGTGATCGGGTGACAGAAGGGACCTGAGTCTGTTTATGTTTTGGTGAGTAATAATGTAGCAGGCATGCAGAGATAGTAGCGAGCAAGCCGGCCCAGTTTTGGGAAACTGGTCCCGTTGTTAGGAACCACAGTAGGAGCCAGTACCAGTTATACATTATTACCAGCTAGCACTTACCGTGCTGACTGGCAGAAGCATTAACATCTAGTCAAATATATTGTTTAATCGTACACATCCCTATAAAAATATAGATCTTTAAAGCACACTTATTCAGGAAAAGTTAGGAAAGTACTTCACTGTTTGAAAATGTTGGATCCCTATGTGCTTGTTCTAACATTATTTGTTGAATGTTTTTCATGGATTCACTTTTCCAGGCATTTATAGTACCTGTTAGACCTGCTAGGATTCTGACTATGCATGGGGTACTATAATTACTAAACATCCACAAGCTTTGAGGACAGACATCAATCTCTAGTAATGCTAGGTGCCTCATCCCAATTATAAATCCCAAACAATTCCCAAGGGCCTCATTTTGACCAATGTTGATGAGAACACAACCCTCTCAATGCACAAACACATACACACTGTGTGTGCCTTGCATCCACTCCGTGATGCTAATCTCACTGCGGATTAGACATTCTTGGCACTGTGATTCCCAGATGTCAAAGTCAGTGCTTGTTTTCATGTGTCAGAGCGGAAGCCAGTCTGGGGAACACATAGTCATTAATATGCCTCTCTGCTCCAACGTTTCCACTTGTTTTCTCACTCTCCACATCTCCAAATCACCCAGTCCTCTTTCTATCCATTCTGACCTCTTACTGGATGACTTTCTGTGAGTTGGAAAGTGGACAGCATAGCCTTCCTGTGGAAGATGGAATGGACAGCTAGCTTGCATAGAAGAGTTTCGCAAGGCTTGTTTTTTTTGTTTCACGTTTTATTAGACATTTACCTTGTTTGAATCGTGGGCAACTTAAGCCATGTATTTACCCAGGGACCTCAGATTGCTAGATCAGATTGCTGGCTAAACATGGCACTGACAAAAAAAAATATCAGTATCAGTAACATGTTCTCCCTCCATCTGTTCAAGTAATTTTGTTCCTACCTGCACACTTCATTTCAAATGACTCAGTCTTTTTTCACAGGGACTCAGTATTTAAAAATATGTTATTATTTTTAATATGTAGCTAACCTCTGCTTTTTTACTGCATTTTAGGTTACATTTTCAAGTCGTACAATACAAAACTGTACATAAATCAACACGCTCTGTCTTTAGCTATATTACACTAAACACTGAACTTCGTCCTTTATCTCACAAGTGACTGAAATTGTCTCAAAGCTTTACCTCTGGAGTATATCTCCCTAATTAATTACTTGATTAAAAGCAGTTAGCATGGGAGAATGGGAATATTAAAAAGTTCATATTTGTCCCTATCCAATCAAATACTTCCACTAGGTACCCCAGAGAGCACTGCCAGCAATGTCAGGGTGGTTCTCCAAAGGCACACACAATCAATATGCCATAATGCCATGCAAAGTTCTTCAGTGTCATATGTTAGTTTTAGCAGTTTCTTTATGGAGAATTTATGTTGACACAGGGGATTTAGGGGTACGTGTTGTGCATGGATGAGTTTTAATATGTCAGCTGCTTTGTCTCAGGGAGAATTACTGAAAGTACGTCAGATTAAGTTGATTGTTTCATAAGAGATTTTGAGACTGTCCGTTCCTCCTGGGCCCCTAAAAAAAGCCATTCTGCATCTGAGGCAGGACAATTCATTGTGTTTTCATCTGTTCAATGTCACCACCCTATCCTCTCATTGGCTAATCAATGGAACCCAAGAGGGCTCGTCAGTCATCAAGGAATGTCAGCAAAAAGCCTTTGATCCTCTGACCTTCACCCGTTGCGCTCTAGCAGAAATATAGAGTGATCCATGTTTGAATGGTGTTAATTGGCCTCTGAGGACGATGCTGACAGTCCTTTAGTTTCAAGAGGGTCAGTCCTATAGCTGTATAGCATTGCCTTGAAAACTGTTGGCAATTTGCAGTTCTGCCACTAACATCTCCCCAAAGACCCATGCACTGGTGTCCACATGACAGTAAACTAAGAGGCTTATTAGTAATACATGATTAAGTGATTAGTTGTTAATCAGCAGAGTAAAATACGGATTATGTTGGAAGTGGAGCATGGGTTAAATATGGAAACATCTAACTTTAAATCCCTCAATTGAGCCACTGCAAGGCATTTCAGTCAACTCTGCAGAGAGAGAAATACATATTAACTGTTTATTTTTAAAATAAGCAACTGTCAAGAGATTAGTCCGAAAATCATGACTGCAAATCTTTTTTTTTTGTTGACCACTCACTCTTATTTTGTGTGTGTACGTGTGTCTTCAAATGCCTACATGTTGTAAAGGCATTCTGGCTGGAGCTGTGAACTGATTCCTCTCTCTGAGGCAACCATTTATCTTAATCTGGGGTGACCTAAATCCTAGACATCTCCTGCTGCACCTTTAAAACAGAATATCACACTCCCACCCCCCAAATACCCTCCCACCACCATCCCTATCTTAACCATAATTGATGACTCTAACCTTTTAATGGTCCGCCATATTCATTCACCATGAAAGCACTCTCCTATGTTTTTCCATGCAGGTACACATAAAAGGTAGACTGCAGTGCTGCATTTAAATGTAGGGTATGACAAGGTTTAGTGCCCCTTGCTGAAAAAAGGTTAACCTATGATAAGACTGCATGTCCAGGATCCTGACACCGTAGGCAGATATGGAACTGATGCTTCAAACTGACAATATCGCAGCTTTGGAAAATGTATCTTGGAAGAAATTAATAAAAGGACACACTGTGCCAATGAGGAGTTGTGTCGTTTGATGAAGGCTAAATGTCTTTGTCATGAGATGTCAAAGAAATGGTCAGTATAAAATGCTTGAAGTGAATGCAACAGCTGCATCAACAATACAATATCTGCTTTGCAGACATGTTGAGTACGCAAGTGCATGTAAATAACCAATTAGCACATGCATATCCTCAATGACGGAATATTCCAGTTATTGTTCTTAGTCATAACATTGTCATATTCCTTTTGTCGCAGTACAAGTAAAATTGGCCAAAATTTCCCATTATCATTCAGAAAAGGGATACAGTAAAGATAGGACAATAAAGATATAACAAACCTAGGGGGGAAACAGGTAGGAATCCCGAATGTCCTCACAGTTGTATTGTTTGGCTCTTTTTTGGCTCCAGCGCTGGACTGAAAATACATTAATTGCTAAATATTGTTGAGTAGAATGACCAGACAATAGGCAAGCCATTGCTATTCCGTTTTTTCCCCCTCAATACAACTTGTCTTGTATTGTGCACGTGAGCCGCCAGACAGCTGGGCTCAGGTCAGGTCAGTGTGACCGCGCTGGTAGAAAAACACATACGCCCCTTAGCATCCCGACCTGCAACCTACCCGCTGTAGAGTTGGTTTGTCATTGGGATTTACAGACAGAAGCAACCAAGAACTAAGAAATATCACCATAACAACATTTAAAAAAAGGTTTTTCCTATTAGTAGTGACCAACTGTCAATATCAATCTAGAATTAAACCAATCTTTGAATGCAATTGAGCATTCAAATTGAACCATACAGTGCTAATTGTCAAGCGTCAATGTAATGTGCTTCCTTATTTTCTCTTGTTTATAATTAAAATTATTAATGATTGACAGTCCAATAATAATTTATGTTAAGCAGTCTTTGAAACAATGCAGTATCTAATAGTTTTAAAATTGTGCAATAATTTGCTGCAAATCGAGGATGAGAAAAATAGACAGATTGTATGGTTTTAAATGAAAGGGCTTCATCATTATTTACAGATAAGTCATCTCATTCAAACTATGTAATCAAAAAGGCATGTCGGTATCCATGTTTCCTCCACACATGGTCACACTCGTACATTCATGTCATGCCATTTATGATGAATACCAGCCAAATTGCAAGTGAACTTCATGAGCTGTGCATTTATCCTTGAACAGATTTGACTAATCTGAGGCCCAACACAAAACAGTCTGCTGCATATGAAATGTTGTGGTAGGCCTACATGTTACCTTCAATCTATGTTAAAGTGGCAGTGTGCAAGATCTAGAATCATTAACCTACCGGTCACAGTTGAAGACATCGCTTCTCGCTGGCAGGCTCGATACATTTTCATGGATGCGAGCATTTTTGCATCGATTGAGAATAACTACTTTTAGCAAATGTTGCACCACCATTGTTTGGATCTGAGGAACAACCGATGGAGTGGTAAATGATGATTATTAGAGAAAGTGAACATATACTGTATATGAATATCCCATTTTACGTTACACTGATTTGAAGTTGCAAAACATCTAAATGTTCAACCTATTCCTTAAATGTGAGATAAAGATAATGAAGATGGAACCGCTTTACGGCAAAAGAAAATACCAGCCATGAAGTTAGGGATCTGTATTTTTTTCTCATCATGTGCTGTAATACCCTTCCAGACCTATAATGTGGAAGCTCTTTACACATGGTTTGGATGGATTCCTAGCTTGTGAACATGACACAAAGAATCGAAAACTGTCACATCTCCAGCCATAGTCAAGGACCAAAAAAATCCACTTATTTAATGGAAAACCTTGTAGGCCCCTACAGTAGGGAAAGAAAAAACGAACAGGTAGCCTGGTTATACAGTGAACGAGGGAATGTCAGCGTTGTGAAGTTTTATTATTATGTTATGCAATACTGCCAGGCCTTGGCAAATGCAATGTATACAAAGGCAATGCTTGCGGTGAAATCGAGTTACATTTACACTAGTTCCCTGTCCATCAGAGCTACATAGAGATGATGTAGCTTCTTTAACAGATCAAGCTAATTTTCCTAACAGGGGAAATTCCTAGGCTGTGATGGGCTTGAGAAAATGGTTCTTACTCAGTCTAATTAATCTCTAATGTCCAATCATGTCACACAAAGATACCATGTTATAGATATAAATATTGTGAAAATATCAGTACTTGTGGTGTTATATAGACCTATTTTATCTGCTTACTATGACAAACCCAGAGATAAATATCCTATGCTTCCAATGTAAATCTTAAATTAATACACAAATGCAATGCATGGTCAGTGCTATGTTGGCTGTATACAGTACATTGCAGATGGTAATGGATGGTTGGCAACAAACATTGTTTCTCTTCTTAACCATGAATATTTCATGTTACCACGTAGAATGGGTTACTGTAGTGAGAAAAGGCGTTGTTTAATATTAGCAATAAAGCTGGTTTGTCTGGGTACAGAGAATTCCCAAGGAACCATTTTCAGAGCTACTTTTATTTGCTCAGCTCTGGAAGGAGAAAAAAAACAACAACACTACTATAGTGTAAATGCTTTAGCTGTTTTTACAATAGCTGAGGGATAAAATATGTAAGCCTCATTTTACTTGCCAAATTAGGAGAAACAGAATGCAAGATAACACTTATACAGCGTACAGATGTATAGAACATGATGTAAGTATGCTGCTAATATACTGTGACTAAAATTACACAAAATTAGAAAGGCCCTAAATTTCAGACGCTAACGATGGTCAAAAATAAGGTCTCTGGTTTTGACACCACAGGGTTTACAGCAACTTAAGGTCCACACTCAGCAACAACCTCAAACACGATCTGATCATTTCCAGTCCAATTTTGAGATTAGCTGGCTTTGCTTCTGTCATGGAGATGTGGTAGGCCTCAAGCAGGGCATTCTGCAGGCAGGGCTGACCCATATTGGCCATGGAAATTGGACTAGACAGAATTGGAGTGCCAGCCATCCAAGAGGCTTGGCTGGGTGGGGTGTTTTCTGGGCAAGGAGCTTTTCCCCACTGGATAACTGTGTTTAAGAGATACTACACTATCACGAAGAAGCTAGTAGCAGCTAATGGCAATGAGCTTGAATGGATTATGACTGTAATTTGTAATTGGGCTAGTTTACACGTTGCAATGGTAAAGATAATTTGAAATTTAGTTTCTTATTTGAAACTAAATTCTTAATTTGTAGTGTTGAGTAACCAGTCAATATAATATACTAAATATACTAAAGGATGTAGAACGTACAAGCATATTTCCAGTTATCTTACGGTTAAATCCGGTGTATCAATAATACATTAATTAAAAGTGGGTGATTTATCTAATGATAAATACAAAAGGATTGATGATATATTCTGTTTTACTGGCTCAATATGTCTGGAGAGAGAAGCATGTGACACTGTATCAGACGATTCACTTTGTTTTGTGTGTTTATTCTACAATTAAACATTTATGAATCAAGCAATCTTCTTTGCATTATAGTGCTCGTCCTTGGGGGTTTCCTGTGCCTGTTCCTATGGCAAAATTGTCCTTGGAGCACAACAGATTTATGAGGATTAAGTAAATGTAGTGAGAGAGAAGTGGGGGGTCATATTGTATCTTATCCTGGTTAAATGTGATCAGTTAGTCAATATTGTTTTAACTTGACTTGAGAGATTCAGAAAAAGAGTCAGTGAAGCCAAAAGAGCGCCTTAGCCAAAAGGACAAAAACTTTCCTGGGCTTTCAAAATAATGTTGCCAACTTGCCAACTGTCAGGGTCATCAGTGGTTACGGAGAATCCGTGTTTCTCAAATGGTGAATAATAGACTACTTTTTTAGTTGCTATCAAGTATATGTCAAAAATTAGGACAGGTTATACTCACGTTAAATTATTTTGTTTAGAGAATGTTTTAACAATGGTGTTATTGGGTGGAATGTATAATCTTACACATATTAAATCTTACATTTTATAGTTCATAAACACCATTAAAAGTTAATATTTACAATAACAATTATCTAGCACACTTTTTAATTTGTGTGTGTTTAAAGTTGTTTGTTTTATCAATCATAAATATCAGAAAAGTCCAAATTTAAAATAAGGTTAATCATACTCAAGCTAATCTGGAAAGACTGATTAAACTTTTTATTAAAAAAAAAAACTAATGTGGCTATTTTGAAAGTTGAACTGGTTTGATCCATAGAGAATAAATGATGGATGTGAGCTGATTGGGATTCAACAATTGGAAACCCACTGGTGACAAAGCACCTGTCAGCTAGGCAATGGACTTCTATCTGTTTTCAGGGCGACAGATTGTGTCTTAGCCCGCACTGTGACCTCCTAAATTTTTCACGAATGTATAGGGCATGTAATGGGATCACTATCGACCACTAGCTTTTCTTAACTGACAACCAGAAGTAAAACTTCATCACTGTGCCTGTGTTTTACCAGTGACATTTAGGTATGCATACAATTAAATATAATATTTTTTTCAAATTCTTTCAGTTTTACCAGCAAGAATGATTGTGTTTTATGTTTATATAGTTAATTATTCATTCTTAATCACTTCAGTCTGTGGCAGGGGTCATGAAATATTTTATTATTGCATTATTGCAATCTAAAAAAAACAAAAAACATCCTTTACAAATAGACCTATCCCTGGCATGGCATGCAGTGTAGGAGTAAAATAGACGTCATCATTACCAAAGGTGATGTTTTTTCAGGTGATGAATGTCACATGAAATTATAGTTTGAGATCTCTTTTTTTTACATTCTGTTTTTGTGTTGAGTGACAAACATCTCTCTCTTATTAATGGCATTCATTACCCTCTGCGGGTCACAAAAGTGTGTGTTGCTCTAGCTTATTTTAGCTGGCAACGTGTTTGGGCAGCAGTCATTATTCATGTTTAGTTTGAAAATCAATCTTGATGATTTAAACTATCAGCTAGTCAAGATAGCGTCAGCAGAGAGACAGCGCTTCAGCTGGGGTACCAGTCTAAACCCCAGTAGCGGCAAGTGTCCTTGGGCAAGAGAAATAGTTTCCCACCAGCTGCAGGACTGGACACGGCTGTAGCTGACCCTTTGCTCTGACCCCCCTGTGGAAGGGACATTTTTTAAAATCCTACTGGAGGCTGCATGATATACTTATACTGTAAGATCTATACAATTATTCTAAAAGGGTGAACACAGCTCCTCCTCCTAGATCATTCATATAGGAGTACATATTAGAAAGAAAAATGCTTGCTAATCATTTAACTATAATGCTGCAGTTAATTTTTGATGCTTTTTATAAATAAGTGTTGAATTGCCGTTGTGTGTCACACATAACAAATTTAACAGGGTGCCATAACCAGCAACTAGAACAGGGACTAAAAATATACTTTTAAGATGAATGAATTCAGAGTATCTCAAATTTCATGATAGTGCCCCCATAACTCCAAATTTATTCTATAGATCACTGTTTATATTGTCGAATACAACTGATATAGAGGAGGGGCCACTCGGCAATCAGTTGTAGGAGAGGCATGCAGGCCATTCTTGGACTTTTGTAACACCAGTTTCAACCACAAGAGTAATTCATGAAACAATGAGTGTTCCTTATGGTGTGACCAGCCGTCTCCAAGTGGCTGGACATGCTGACAGGAAGGGACTAGTGTTGAGTGATCTGAACACTGGGGTGATTTCAGTCCTCGCTGCTGTTCTCGTTAAAGGATGTGATAATGTCCCTGGACGCTCGGATTTGGCGGCGTTCCCTGAAGAGAATTGGCCTCTCGGCTGGTGCATGTTTCGCAAAATGGCACAACCATTTATAGCATAGTTCCCCAAGCATCCCATCCATTCGTTCACACCTTAGAGGGCATCCTTAATGCACCCCACAGAGTAACTAGGGCTTGAGAGTCAGCAGGGATAAATTATGTTGGGATACCTCCATTTATATTATGCAGGCTATAGTAATATGTTCCCTTGTTCACGGCTGTTAAAACGTGTTCCCAAAACCATTATCAATCTGTCCTGCATTCATACAGGTTGAATGGTTTCAGGATATTTGTAGTTTAATTTTCCTGTGTCACCCAATGAACATAGACGTTAATGGAACGAAAATATTCTGCTACCCAGTCACTTAATACATTATTTTGATGGCCTTTGACTATACCCTGGACCAGTATTCTCTCAAATGGGGTACCTCTACTCCTACGGGTACTTGGAGGTACTTTAATGGCTATGTGAGAAATAAACAGAAATCAAGCAGTACTCTTTTTATATAATCAAATCATGTTCTTTTATAGTTGTTATATAGTTGTTCTAGTCTGGTGAAAGAGTACCTGGACTTGGAAATGTGAAAGAGGGTACAGTTAGGGGAGGTAGGTTTGAGAACCACAGGAGATAACCTCCATCAATTCTTGTTTTCTTGAAAATAGGATGGAGAAATTATTTGGTGACTGAAGATGAAATTAAACAGATGGAAAAGCGCATGTTGAAGCTACAACATCTACATTCTAAATAAATAATAATCATGTATGTAGTATAATTTGCCAGAGATGACAGAAGCACTGCACAGACTGTCTTACTGCCAAGACATATTGCACATTTCTTTCTCTCTGTTTTTGTGTATGATAAATAGTTGTACACAACAATGTTGCTCTGGTGTAATGAATGTATTGCTTCCTCAATGAACTGTGGTTCTTGGTACTATTTCAGACATCAGCCTCTAGATGTATGTGGGTATTCTATTTGAAATGCTGAACAAGATGGAGAAAAATATTATTTTACTCTACTATAGCACACATATCCACACTGATGCAGTACATTAGCTTAATGTAACCACTGACTTCTGTGACAAGGGTACTTGTGGGTGTTATGGTAGTCGACACTGTACAGTGTAAATGTGGGAGTGGCAGTATTGACTACTTCATCCATCCTTTAGGTGTACGATATTACAAAGGCTGTTTGGAGGGGTGACCTTTCTCAATGGCAGAGGACAGTCTAAGATTTATGTCACAGCTGAGAGCTTCTGTTGGGAGCCCTGACAGACGGATAATCCTCTGGTTTAAACTTGGCAAATATTGATCTTGTGGTCCTCGGTGGAAGGCCTCCAAACCTGAGATTGAATAAAATGGATCACTCTGAAGAGACTCAAAGGAGAAGTCAAATGAGAATGAACAAAATATACACTCTTAATCAAACTAGATAACAATGTTTAAGAGGCTATAAACATTCATGTCTGACCTCTCTAACAGCTTAATTAGAGCTATTATTCTAATTAAAACAGGTCTTGTGCTGGTGGAATTTCCTAATGGTCAAAAGTCAGGCTAATCTGAAATGCCAGTATTACCCTGCCTCTCATGTCAGTAGCCTTAATAACATTACCACATGACATAAGATCCAAAGAGATACTGGGTTTTGTAATTGCAAATGTAATATCCCAGTATAAAATACTTATTTTTTGGAGACACCCACAGTTACTAAGTCAAGGGATACGTTTGAACCCTAACAGCTATGGAATGCATGGACCTATAGGGGCCCTCTTTCTTTATTGAGTGCTGCCTATCCTATGCCTCTGGTGGACCACCCACTGCTTTTTTCTGGAGATGTCGCATCTAGACACCAGATTTTAGGAACTACAGGGCCGCTAATTATAAGGATTTCCAAATTGTGAGTAAGCTGAATCAATATACAAAAGGATCATGATTGTTAAGAAATACAAAAAATGGGCAAAAAAAGCCTTCAATTAATTACATTGAAGGCTTTTCAATCATTGTTTAGATTATATGAATGGCTTAAATGAGATGTTCATGATCAAAAGTTGGTTCAAATATCTGCTGGTAATAAGGCTTAGGGTCATCTTATGTAGGTGTTCTGCTTTGCTTTAGGCTATGATATTTTGAGAATGTATTAACTGAAGTGCTGTGAATCATATTTCCTATTTACTTAGATTGGTATTTATCGACACTCCTATTTTGATATAAAACAAATTGCCTCTGTACTGTATATTTGCCAAGTGTGGTAGCAGTGGTTCATATAGTTTCACAAGGACGTTGTGCAGATTTGCTATATTATATATAAATTGTGCCGAATATTTGTTAACAAAGGAGTGACACTTTACCAAAAACATGCAAACCAAAATCAAATGTTGAGGAATTATAAAGCATGTGGTGGTGCCAACTATAATATTTATAAGGAAGGTCATGAGCAATCCCATCAGCAAGGGGTTCCGGTGTAGCCAGCGGATATTCGGATAACGGATATCCAGGCCAAGACTTCCTCTTCTGTGCTCTGGTCATTGTTTACAGTCCGATTAGCAGCTTGAGATGCAAGAATGGAGTTGGAGTTGAGTTCAGATAATCTCAATAAACAGATATATTTAAAAAAAGCTAATAAAAAGGGAAATCGTCAGATGATAGCTGATTTTTTTCAGAGATTGCATTTTGGCCATTGTGCTCCACATTTTTTCCTCTCCACACGGACCTGCATGATACCAAAGCCCATTCAAATGGGATTGCTCAATACTACTCAGACTAGACGGACTACAAACACAAACCAGGACACTTCCGATACCAAAAATCTTGACGTTGCCTACCGATTCTACATTCATATGCAGGGCCTACACAAATAATTGACTAGATCTTAAGCTTTTAATTGTATAAAATTAATCCACATACTGGAAATACAGTATATGGATTATGCTGTGTATGATCCATATCATATTTGGAACTTTGTCATATTCCAAATTATAACATTCTGTATGCAAATAAATCGTTGATTCAGCATTTATTTTTCTTTACAGTAGTACCTAGTCATAATCATGTCTTGGTGGCAATGGCTGATGAAGCATGAGACACAGTGTTTTGAGACATTCCAGTCAAAGGCAACTATCACTGCAGAGCATTACTGATTTTAACATGTTTTAGGTGTTGTGAGGATTTGTGACACGTTATTTGTCCAGGAGACGTAGGTTACATTTTGGTTAGGAAATATATATACAGTAGTATCCATGACTTTATCATCTAAACGTTATGTGGAGTAAAGTTATGCATGCTTCAATTAGACGTTTGACAGTTTGCTTTTTTATAACCTCACAAAGAAGACTCACTCAACCGCCATATTATATACATTTCATGAGTTTATTTCTCACTTTACTAATTACTTTATTTGATTAATTATTTTCTTTTTGAATCAGATCAGCAGTTTCAGACTTATCCTTAACCATCAGAAGCACATAATGCCCAGTATTTGTGGAGTCCCAACAGACTGTACCCTAATCTTAACCATTTTAAGCCAAATGCCTAATATAAACCCAAACCTCCTGTCTAAACTGGATAGAGCTAATGGCACAGTAAATTGCACGTTTTCTTATATTGCTGTGGCAGAAAAAGCTATGAATAAAAGTAAGATTTGAACTTTGGGAAGACTGAGATCTGAACATAGATCTCTCAAACATCCTGAGTATTGGAAGTGTTAATTCACGTTTAATAAAGCTCCACACTAGACCAGCGGCGTATTCACCAATCATAGTGCAGAGTGCAATGTCTGACAGCTAAATATCCACTACGAAACCTTTATCAGCAACAGTCTGGAAACCTTCCCATCTCTGTTCGCTGACTGGTTGAAGCCCAAGCTCATCTTGGCAAAGCTTAAATAAATACAAAACAACACTGGGCAGTGTTTCTATCAACTCAATCTCCTCATCAAAATGAAAGGAACAAGTGATTAGACAAGTTAGCTCAAATTGACTAAAACCTCTGAACAATACACTAACAGTGTAAATTATAGGGTTTGTCTAGAATAATTAAAACACCAATACTCTGAAACTAAATAATGTGCCCATTAATATGCCAGTTGTCTTACTAGGAAGATCACCACTACACCACTTCTCTCATCTGTGCTGAATATTTTCCTTATAAAACAGAAAAAAAATATTTATATTTAAATTATAAAACTAAACCAATTAGTTATTCACTGCGGAGGCGTCCACCTCCACCACAAATGCAAACGGTCGGGGTGGCGAGGCAGCGTAGCAGTTGTGAAGAGTCCCTCCATGGCCCTCTCGCACTTCAACAGCGACGTGAGAGGAACTGCGATGGTGCTGTAGTTCCGAATATAGTGGCGGTAAAAGTTGGTCGAACCCCAGGAAGCATTGCAGTTGTTTGATGGTCGTAGGAGTTGGCCTCAACCTGACTGCCTCCACCTTTTGCTCAACCATCCTCACCCCCTGCTGGCCGATTTCGTATCCGGTGGCCTGAAGGAAGGAGCACTTCTCGGCCTTTGCACTACATGTGCAATTTTATAAATAACACATGTTGACTGATTTATGAGCTCAAGTTGTTTGTTAAATAAAATCACATATCCCTTGACTTTTTGTTCCTCCCAGTTTTGCATAGTGCATCCTCTGGTCCAAATAAATTTTGGCAGACAAATGAACGTAGGCTATTTGACAAAAATATTCAAAATGTTACATTACTAAAAATGAAATGATAAACTTAACATGACTATGATATACTAACAACACAGCAGACTCACATGAGATTACTGGAAGACCACTTTTTTTAGAAGAGCCTTTGTGTCTTGATATCAAAAAATAAGAAAATTTAGAAGCTGTCTAAGCAATTCCATACATGTCTTAGTCACACTCAACATACAGTATGTGAATGTTTGGCTCTTGGCAGAACCGTCTTACTGTTGTTGTCCTCTTAATTTTACTCAGAGAGATTATTTGCTCTAGCATGGAGACCTGAATAAATGCTGGAACGCTCCAAGCGAGGATGTCACTAAGAGGGTAAATAAGTAAATAGAGGAAAATTTTGACAGGTTATTACACCATGTGGATTTATAGGGTAGAGACAGTGTAAGTAATCCATTATTTACAGTTTGTTTTAGACTTAGAAAATGTGTTGGTTTGAAAAGGATGTCATTGCATACAAAATTATATAAAACAGTTTAAACCAAACATATTAATTTTATGTCAAGTCATTTGTACAATAGCTAGGCTTGTACTTCAGTTCAGTTCCTGCATTGAGTAGCTTGTCTTTACTTTGTTCTTACAGTAAATCTCAATATTATAATTGAAAAGGTCAAATACAACTCAAATATTTGACACATTTTTATATCAAAAACTAAACCAAAAGTAACACAAGTCAAATCAAAGACAGGACAATTATTTACCCTCTAGGACAACTACTGTGATAGAACTGTTTTAAAATTGTAATCATGTTTCTCTTCAAAACACTGTGCAGATACAGTACAACTAATGTTTGTGACGTTGGGTGCACTTGCATGGTATGTAACCTGGAAAAGAGACAATAACAAGAGAGCAATAATATAGCAATGATAAATAAAATGGCATTGATTGTTTTTAGAAAAACTGTACCATGTTTCCCCACATCCTTTGTTCATAGTTGTACAGTTTTAACAGATTATTCTCATAATGTCATAATGAAAGCATACAGACTATATAATTTATCATAAAACAAAAGAGATTTCTTTTAAGGCCAGGCTACAGTAACTACAGCTAGGAGAAGCGTCATGGTGTTTCGACTTGTTTGATTGTCTTCTCCAGGCTTGACATCTACTTCAGGTTTCTTTGCTAGCACAAGCAGATCATTTACCACTCAACAAACTATGAAAAAAACATGGAGCCAAATGGCCAGGAGAAGCAATTTACGCTTCCCTCTGCATTTGCACAGGCCCACTGGCTTACTATAAGCCCTTCCATAAACTGTCTAACCCGGAAGGTCCAATCCTCATTCCTCATCCCCTCAACTGTACAAATCATGTGCATGCAAATAATAACCAATCTATACAGGTGCTGGTCATATAATTAGAATATCATCAAAAACTTTATTTATTTCAGAAATTCCATTTAAAAAGTGAAACTTGTATAATGTATACATTCACTCCACACAGACTGATATATTTCAAGTGTTTATTCCTTTTAATTTTGATGATTATAACTGACAACTAATGAAAAACCCAAATTCAGTATCTCAGAAAATTTGAATATTGTGAAAAGGTTCAATATTAAAGACACCTGGTGCCACACTAATCAGCTAATTAACTAAAAACACCTGCAAAGGCTTTTAAATGGTCTCTCTGTCTAGTTCTGTAGGCTACACAATCATGGGGAAGACTGCTGACTTGACAGCTGTACAAAAGACGACCATTGACACCTTGCACAAGGAGGGCAATACACAAAAGGTAATTGCTAAAGAGGCTGGCTGTTCACAGAGCTCTGTGTCCAAGAACATTAATAGAGAGGCGAAGGGAAGGAAAAGATGTGGTAGAAGCAATAGGGATAACCGCACCCTGGAGAGGATTGTGAAACAAAACCCATTCAAAAATGTGGGGGAGATTCACAAACGCACAGACGTATGCAAGACATGGGTTTCAGCTGTCGCGTTCCTTGTGTCAAGCCACTCTTGAACAAGATACAGCGTCAGAAGCATCTCGTCTGGTCTAAAGACAAAAAGGACTGGACTGCTGCTGAGTGGTCCAAAGTTATGTTCTCTGATGAAAGTACATTTTGCATTTCCTTTGGAAATCAAGGTCCCAGAGTCTGGAGGAAGAGAAGAGAGGCACAGAATCCAAGTTGCTTGAAGTCCAGTGTAAAGTTTCCACAGTCAGTGATGGTTTGGGGTGCCATGTCATCTGCTGGTGTTGGTCCA
>JAOEHI010000018.1:2320252-2341348 GCA_025447815.1 Percopsis transmontana | reverse complement strand
TTTATTATTTTAAATGCAAAAATGCAGTGGTCTCTTAATTCTTTCTATGGCTGAATATATACATACAGTAATTATACTTCAGACACATGCAGTTCTGTTCTTAGGATGATCATGCACCTTCTCAAGCTGTGCAGAAGTTTTGAACTACAAGACTTTTCATCTTATAACCTTTATTACTGCTGAGTGCTGAGTTGATTTACATTACTGATATTTTATGAATCCTACCGACAACTACAGAAGGCTAGGTACATAAAGGTCAAACACAGTAATGAGCTGTCTACAATAAGCCCTCTCTGTCCTCAGTAACCACAAGCATACTAGATTTCGATTCAATTTAAACGTTGTTAAAACAAAGTCTGTATTAATTTTTCCATCGAAATGAACAAAAAATGTATTAGATAATGTAATGGATTAATTAATTAATTAATTAAGCTTCTAATCTAATTATCACTTAGATCGAGCTAGTAGGACCTATATGACAATGACATGTAAGCACTAATACAGCAATATATGACACATTATGTCTCTTCTGTGTTCTATAATTATCATACGACCAAAGAGTTTGCTGGACTTTTACTCTTTTTTACTAAAAACTTGATGTCTGAATAATGCTTAAGCAACTGATATATCCCGTTTGGCAGTTTTTGTATTTGCTGGCAATGTGTCAAAAATACATGTTTTTGTTAGATTTTCTAAACCTGACACAACCTTTGAAGGTGCATGGAACCCAATGAAACATTAGTATAAAAGTAATACTGGTGCAGACGACTCTACTAGTCTGACCCATATAGACAGGTAGACGGTATAAGATCAGAAAGCGAAGGTCTGTCAACCAGACAAGGTCAGATAGTTCTTCCTGTGGTTGCCTTATCTCTGTCAGAAACTGGTCAATTTGTGCTCCCAAGGAGAAAAAGCTTTTCAGCACGGTACCACAAGTGAGCCATCTGACATTGTTGTGATAAATGACATCTGGATCATCTGTCTCCACGTCTGTAAGAATGAAATAGGACTGTCTGAGGCTGAGTGCTCTTGTGCCAATAAAGTTAAAAATCCTCACAACAGTGGCCATGTCAACCTCAAGCTCTACATGCTCTCGGCTCAGGGACAGGCGGTGAATAATGTCATTGCTGGTATTGGAAGAGGGAAAGGACTAGGGTGAAACCTGTTATCCCCTAGCAGCTAGATCATTGATGTGGGCATTGGATTGTGTTTGATTAAACACAGGTTACACGTTTCTAAGCAACGCTAATAGGAGGATGCATTAAACTGTGCAAAATTATGGGGCAAAATTTTTGTTAAATGAGTACCTGCCAAGTCGAGTAAAGAAATCACATGTTCATGGCAATCATTTTTTCTTATTCACTTCCTGCTTGAAGACTCTTCCAAGGCTGCACTTTGATTTAACTTTTAACCAATCCGAACTCTGTTTGTTAAAGGACTCTTTGCTTGTCTGACTCACTCCTGTGTCATTTCAGCTTGAGAGAGTGATGACGTAAAATTCGCTAGTTGGAGCTATGTGTGCGGTTTGTTCGTGCCCCCTAATTTCATCAAGGTATCAACATCCCATCTGGCATTTGTAAGAAATAACTAAGCTGTGGTGTCTGCGCCACCACAGGCATCAGGACTCTCTCTCTCTCTGGGGAAAGTGAAGCGAGGATATTTTCACCCTAGAAAGTCAGCATTTGATTTAGGACATTCTGTCCTGATTTAACATTGTTCAATAATTTGTGGGAATACCATAACCGATTACCATAGTAATCGGTTCTTTGGGGAAATAAGGGAAACAAAAACAACAATTATATTTTTAACAATTGCAGTGCAAATTATTTCAACAGTTTATCTGCTACCATGACTTTTTTGACACTCAACAATCAGTGGAATCAAGCTCTTCTCAATGAGGCTATTGCACAGTGTTGGGTGTTTTCCCATCAAAGACAATTATTTCTTGTTCCCCAGTTTTGCCTCTTGAAGATTAATCTCTCAGAGACAATAAGGGCTTCTGTTGAATTCAGATGTAATGATTACTGGATGTAGGGGTTGAAATTGATTTAGTGACTGAGAGCCTATCTTCTTACGGAAAACAAACTTTGTATTTATCTGGTGAAGTTGGGTGTCCATTGCAACTATTGCTTCCTCAGCAATAAGGGATTCTTCATGGGATTGGATGCAAAATGTACACATTAATTTAGCCAATACATTTTGATATCATTACATTCACTCATCTTCTATCATATTTCATAGCGCATATAAATATATATATATATATATATATATATATATATATATATAACCAAAAGTTTAACCCAATCATCTGTTATGGCTTAACCCCTAAAATATGGCATCCACTAGAAACTAATTGTATATAATTTGACTGTGCAGTTTTGTTCCAATTCTCTACCCTGTTTTAACAAAGAATAATTTTTTAATCAATTATAACGATTCAGTCAAGTTTTTAACGCAGCCATCAAAATCATATTGAGAAATAGTAAGATTGTAGTTGCAAGACAAAGTCAAAAATAGAGATCCACAAATAAGGGTCTTCTTTCTAATAAACGCTTCTGGATCAATATGCTCCATGCCACCTTATAAATAGTGTCCACATTTTGCTCCGCAAAGTTGCACATCTCATCCTCAAATTGACAGAAACTAATCTTCCACTTTTGTTTTTCGGAGTGATCCACTGCTGATTTGAGCCTGGTGTGTATCGAATCTATCAACCTTTAAAAGTTAACAAGTTGTCTGGGGAAATGCCATTTGTTACCAGTTCAATAGGAAATGTCAGTCTGATAAAATGGTGAGGCCCTATACATGTGTCAGTTGCACCAGTTAATGTACAAAGAACTATGAGTCTGTTTGAGGACTTTATGAAACCCTGGAAATGTTCTTACTTTAATTTAAAGGCCAAGACTATGGATATGATTAAATATCTATTGCCTGCTAAGGTTTGGGTATTCTTCAGTAGCCTTCAGATAGCCTCAACCTGCATTTTCACCTTATTGGAACCATTGTTAAAATGATTATCTAAAATTAAACGCATAATTTAATAATATTAGTATCAATGAAGAGTAAAAAAAATATTTGAGAATTCATCATTGGTTGTCATATTAAAAGTAAATATTTTAAGGGTGTTTGTTTTTTTTGAACCACTGGAGGTTCACCGTGGTGGATGGGGCGTGTTTGGTGAGGCATTCCTTTATAGGAATACAGTACTTTTTGTGTATTCAGTAGGAGTGTAACGGTTCGGTTCAAACCTCCAGGGTCAGATAATGTGGGTTGACCTTTTCAAAACAATAGCAAATGTTTTGCTGTGGAAGCATTAAAACAGTGAATAATCACTTTTTTATAGCTGAAAATAACCAGAAGATTCCTCTTAGATACACTGATGAAAGAAAAAAAAATCGTACTAAGGGAAGATCCTGTTTCGGTCCTTGTACAGAAGTCAAGAGGAGGAGACATCTTGGGGAATGACCTTCCAGATTCACAGGATCCTTGGGGAATGACCTTCCAGATTCACAGGATCCTTTGAGTTAATTGCTTTGAATATCCTTTCTCCATACCCCCCCCTCACACACACACACACAGTTTATCACACTCACTCACCCTCCTTCTTCTCCCTTTACCTTGAGTTATTGTCTTTGTAGGTCACCTAGACCACAGGTCACCATGCGAGAATCCCTGATGAGCAGATCTCTTACCGTTCCACAGCAGGATCAATGCTCTCCAATGGGATCTGGTTTGGAAGTTGATATGCAAGTGGGAGCATTCAGGCCTGTTGGCTCCACACTGTGTCCTCTGCTCTCTCTCTCTCTCTCTCTCTCTTCCCCCAGCTTAGCCCTGCATTTTCATAAAAAACAATAGCATAATAGCTTTCAAAGTAGTTTTTGTTGAATGATAAGGGTACTAGAAAATAAGCATCTTAAAGGCTTATTTTTTTACTCCTTCATTCAACTTTGCTAAAGTTAGTGGATTTACGAAAGAATCAGTACTTTTCGGAAGGCACTAATCATTTCATTTCATTTAAAAGTCCCCTTTATTTAACACAGTTGGAATGCCATGATTCTTTAGCCTATAAGACATCCATAAACTAAAACATGAATAGCATTTTTCAGTTCTGCATGGTAGAAAAGTTAATTTACATATATTTATAAGAAGCTTATGTTGTGGGTTCCAAAGACTGTTCAAAGCCTTAATTATGCCCTTTTGTTATTATTTTTTTTAGTGAGATATGCAAGTGGTGATTAGTTAGCTTGGATAGACCATTGTGCTGTTGCAAGCTTCACGATCTGTTCTTCTCTTCGTATCAGTGTGGAAACTCTCCATTCAAAGTTGTTTTGTAATAGAGGCGGTGTGAACAGATGTAAACTGAACTCATTAGCAGCCGATTGGACCACCTTCAACCAATCAGAACATTTGACAGAAGAACCTTTGGACATTGCTTTTGTGGTTGTGGATCTAATTAATCTAATGTAAGACACTTTTATCTAAAGAACACAAAAGCCCAAAGTTCCATCCCAGCACTGTCAGCTCTTGCAGTCCACAAATATATTTGGTGGTTTCCATGAACATGTCCCGCACACAAAACGACTTCATGCGTGCAGTTCTCCTTCGTTTTGTTGCTGGTGCACTTGCCGATCTGGCACTGTGCGGTCTTGCCGGAGGTAAGGGGAATATGCCACACACTCCCCTATCTTGGCGGAAGCTGCCACTGCCTTGGCCTTCTAATTCTGTCCTTCATCGAGCTATTTTGGAGAATGTTGTTTTTTTTTTTTACCATGAAGATCTTGTCATTAGGACTTTAACAACAGAAGTAGTAGGCAAACAAAGGAAAATAGCACCTCTTTTGTAACTTAAAAGGTTTGACTAGTAGAAGATGTTAGAAGATGTCTTTCAGAATCAATGGAAGTGAGGATAAATATTTTCCGGTGGATTATTTTTTTCTTACCTATCATGCTAACAGTATCCTTAGGAGTGATATTTCCCTTCACCTCCTTATTTTATTGTTTAGAATCAGTGTCTTTTTCTTCCCATTATTGTCTAGTCAGTGTCAGTGCAGCTGCTACAATAATGGCTGTTACAAAGCATGTGGATTTATGAACATGTCAGCAAAAATAAATCATCCAGGTAGCATTTTTCAATGTAATTCCCAGCCAAAAAACTGTGTCAGAGCACAGCAATGCCTCAAAATGCATATGAGCAAGGTTCTATACACAAAGCACAAACTGAAACATGGCTTAGTGGAGAGCCGGGATGAAAGTAACATGGCGATTTTCTCTGTGCCCATACAAGGCTCATTTTCCAAACTGCCTCAGCACGTACAGCACATAACACTTACCAGAACAGCGATCACATAACACTTACCAGAACAGCGATCAAGTGGATACGTCATACTTTTCGCGGTTTTACCTGAGAAATTATTTTCGATCACGGAAAATTCACTCAAGTGGTAAATTGTTTTGAATAACAAGTTGTGTTTAGTGTTTAAAGTATCATTGTCATGACCATTTTAAAGAATATTTAGTACTTGTAAAGAATATTTAGTACTGAAGTTTTCCATATTAAGAGTTTTTCAGTATAGAAGCAAGTCAGGTTTAGCTGTCAGGATGAAAGTTACAGTTGTTACTTGCATCCTTCTTCAGTAATAACGAATGTTTCTTTCGCCCCACTGCTAATATGGTCACGCAGGGTGTGTTGCAACTTATTAAAACGACAAAGAGGTCTGATTGACCCTAAAGTAGCCTATAAGAGGACGTTTCTTGACGTCTCTAGCAGAAACATTTTAAATTTTAAAATAAATTATATTTAATTGTAAATCAATCAGATTCAACACAGGAATTTAAGAAAATGCATAAGGAGCTGGTCAACATAGATCTGAAAAAACATCTAAATGTGCATTATTGATTGTTTATTATTGACAATACTTAATTACATAATTACATATTAAGAAGGACAATGCCAGACATTTTTATAAAAACAATAAGAAACAATTCAAGTTTATACCATTGCGTTACTTCTGTCCCACCTCGGTGTTACTTTCATCCCAACTGACGGGGACGAGAGTAACAATGAGCAATGTCTGTTCAAAGTCTAATTATACTGAAGTTGTTCCACATTTGTACGAAATAGCATCTTGTATTAATAGAACACACATGTGAGTTGATGATCACAATGAAAATTTGTTTCCGTCTGTAACGTTATCTTTTAAAATTACATTTATTTCAAAAGACACTCCTTGTTTACCTTCAGAATTACTCCTCTGTTGATTGAAGTTGATTGTGGCATTACATTTTCAATGTACAAAGACAATCAAATACTATTTGTCTTGTTATTTATGTTAATCTATCCACGTTTCTAAGTACAATAGACACAGCTGCACACAGACAGGTGTAGCAGGTAAAATAAAAAATAAAAACAGATCTCCTGTGCTTAAAAACTTAATTACATGCCCCTCCCACACTTGATTCTTGAGTAACTGGCACTCTTCTCTACTCCTCCGTCTTCAGCCTTCCTAGGTTCTAGGTTCACATGTTTCTCTACCCTTCCCCCTACTGCCACATGCACAGTTGTATTTCAAACATCGACACGTAGCCTGGGCTGAAATTTGCGGTTCTGGGGACCACAGTTTAGGAGTGTACCTTTTAAATGGTTAGCAAGTTTACTAGGTAGATGTTCAGTTCAAGCCATCTGATCATGTATTTTTGTCACACAACAGTAAAGAACTTATCTCCTTTATAAAGAATTAGCTCTGCTTCTTCTTAGCCACATTCATCACTAAGAGCTTAACTTAATTGTGTAACCATATTTGGTCTCTAAAATTAATGTCTAAAAGACAATTTTCGTGTCTTTTAAATTTTTTATGAGAGCATTATATCTAGTGTTTAACCGCAAAGTACCATTTGATTGAATTTATCATAAAGAACTATATTTGAATCTTAGGAAGACAGCAGGGCCTTGGAAAATAGATTATCCTTAATAGACGAATTACATTGCCTCAATTAGTCAACTCCTAAATTTGTCTTTATAATGTGACGCTTTAAACATATGAATGTTCTTGTCTGTGCTATTTTCAGCCCTTTCTCTGCTCTGTCTTGGAATGTGAATATTTAAATATTAGTGCGTTAGTAAAAGGAACAGGTCAAGAACCCGTGGATTTACTGCACCAAATTGAGGAAGAAAAATCTTTAAATCATTTTTATCCAAGCAGAACAGCGGCATTGTAAAATAATCTGTTATGGCCCCTCTACAGAAAACAGACCTTGAGGTTAGGGAAGTAATATCCTTGAACAAAATATCAAACCCACCAAGGGTGTTTAAACAGAGACTGCACCAAAATCAGAGGAGGTAAACAAAATGTACCCACACACACATGAACCAATTATAATACATTTTTTACATTGTCATAATGCTAGTACAATACTGTGCTTGTAATAGATTTGAATAAAAATTGTTTGTCAAATTGACCATGCAACTACCAAATCCAAATTTCCCCCTGTGTTTATTGTCAACATAATTTGTTTTATTCACAAACTAACCATAAATTAAAGACATTGCTTACATCTCTTAAAGAGAAAGTGAAACATTATTTTGGGAGATGTATGGGCATAAACACGACTAATACACATTTTAGTTGTAAAAAATGTTATTTTTTATATAAATGTTTAATTTTGGTAATTCAAAAATCAGGCAGCTCTTGTTAAGTGCGTATAGAGGCCACAGGGCTCAGAGGTTTTTACGCAGGTATCTGTAGAAAAGCAATTTCTTTGTTTTTCTTTGCATAGTGACAAAAATATTGTTAGTAATTTTTGGCAAGGCACCATATTGTCATCTTTTGACCCCATGTTGGAAAAGTCTGACATTGGGCGTAAGTAATTAGAAAAGTACAACAGTTTGCCAAGGGCAAGCATGCATGTGAAAAGAGAAGTTAAAGTACAGCTGAGATTCCAAGATGGCCCAATTGCCACAGCAAGGAGCTGTACCTACCCTCCTTCTGCTCATCTCTTCTGTTTCCTGTCACCCTGACATGCTGGCAGGGGGTCCCCTCTGCAACCATGTCATCAGCTCACACCCCTAGCCCAGCATGATCCCCCTCCGCTCGCAGGTTTATGCTGAGAGTGAAACAGGAAAGGAGTGAGAGAGAAAGATAGACTACTCTCATATCAGTTCTGTTTAACCTTGGACTGTTATAAGTGCTGCAATAGGCAATGCAATATGTTACGATGAATGGCTCTGGTTTGAATAATTGGGGGGCAATATTTCAATTGCTGTAACCTACCCTTTTATGAGAGAGCCTCAATTGTAAGTTATTTGCCCTCCATGTTTTAATAACTGAATACAATGTCAAGAATTCTCTTTTTTCGTCATCTGTTCTGTATGCCACATTCACGCAAAAAAGAGCTAAATAAAAGTTACAGTCATCATAAGCATAATTGTAAGTCGCTTTGGATAAAAGCGTCTGCTAAATGCTGTAAATGTAAATAAGCATAACAGTTTTTGTAATACCATCCACCTTTAGAGCCAGTGTGTATAGTTTATATGGTATTATAGATTATTTGGAGATACATTTTTTTCAATTTCACAAATGTGGACATCAAAGGACCGCAACTGCTTCTTTGGAAATGAGACATGTGAAGGCAGGTATGAGCAAATTGTCTTATTGTGTCCATTCTTGTGCCACGCTCTATTTAAACAATTTTCACCCTTTAGACTTTTGGACAGGGGCATTTTCTGTTGCCCATTCTGTTGGTCCTAAGAAAAATTCCTTCTATTTAAGGTGTCATTCACTAATGATAATATAGTGACATAAATGTTTGTAAAATAATCTAACTAATAATAAACTATTTGTGTACAGTGCTAGCTGCTAGCCTGCATAGTATCATTAACTGCCCATGATATCACAAGACCGAAAAGAAAAGTATAAGAGCGAGAAATTAGCTACATAATGTGGCATCACAGAAGGATTTGTCTCAGTTGACTGAGGGCAGTCTGATACTTTAAACATTAGCATAATCTTATCGCATCTACCCCACGCAATGCTATGCCCCCATTGCTATCGCAATTTAAAAAAAAAACAGATTTTGTGCTTTTAAGGTTAATAATAGCCTACTCAGCTTATCAATTGGCGTGTGGTCCTCTCGTTTCACTGACTACAGTAACAACACAAACCCAACCACAGATAATAAACATATCTATCTTTTTCTCCCGTTTTCTTTGTGAAAATACATATAATGTCAGTTTTCATCAAACATGACCTAATTTACATATACTGTAAGTTGATAGGGGCACAGATTGCCACAACATTTGACATTTTTAGATGTACTGGGTGGCACCAGACCCCTGCAAGCTGCTCTGTCTTTACCACCATATGGTATTGTGACAGAATTTTCTTCACTAATTAGTCCTTTACATATACGGCAGTTCTAAATGACCATAATGTCGAAATTGCATTGAGATTCCTTTTCCAATGGGTGACCTCATATTAACAAAGCAATCATGAATGCATTAAAATGTAATATCACAGGTCATTTATAACCAGTAGACTACTTTAAAATTGTATTTAATGTTCAACTATATGCTGGGTTAGCTTTTGTTGACTATAAATAAAATAAATAAGCTTACACCACTGCCAATGTTTTCATGAAAGTGAACCTCAGTAACACTGACTTCGTACATAAGGTGTTTACATTCAAGCCCTCTATTTTTAATATTTTAATAACTGTAAGGCCAACTAAACACTATTTTATCTGATGACAATAATTGTAATACTGCCACAAATCCAGCTTGATGACTTTATTGATTAAATGTAGCTTAATCACAGCTGAGACCTTCTCAGAGGAAACAGAGGAATTGGAACATTTATATTTAATCCGAAGAGTCAATCAAATTCTATAATCATGTAAAACATGATTTATATTTTAAACCAATATAAAGAATCTCACGTTCTCAGGGTGAATACATAATTTATGTCAATCATTAATACACAAGTTTGGTAAGAAACCATTACCATCTTTTTATACCATTGTTTTATAACTTTAGTGAAACATGGTCTAATAACTTCCAATCAGATAGGAGTGGGTATACTAAACCACAATCTGCTGATGCATGAAATGTTTTTTGTGGACTCTGAATCTCAAATAAGTATTGTACTTGCAGTAAGTTCATTATTAGACGTTTTTTTGAAACTCAATATTTGTGTAAATGGACTGTTTTCATAGATATTGCACTGAAGCAAGAGCTTCATTCACAAATGTGAGCATATAAAAAACATAAATATATTCTATCATCATAAACTCAAACAAAGATTTAGGGATTATTATTGCTGCTGATTTTCTGACTATTTTCCAGTTGTGCTTTTAAAGGGATAGTGTGTAATTCTGGCCTCTCACTTTCTCAGTTGCATGCTTTCATTATGAATCTAATCACAAGACCAATGTCGCTTTCACTAGTTCTTTTTAAATGAGAGTTTTAAGAATTTTAGAGGCTAAACACTAATTCTGCAGAATTGGTATTTTACGCTACATCAGAATAACCTGCCCTTACTGAAATTGCGCAATGATAGCCTAATAGACCTTTTACATCATTCCTACAAATATTTTATGTTGATAATCAGCTATTTTGCACCAACCTCTGTGGTAATCTAACCAGACTTGTGTAAGGGTGTTGGTTGATTGGGGTCAAAACTTTCTTGTTGTACTACCCAGTTTATACTGTTAGTTTTGCACATTCCGATTTCTTCGTCAATTACTGCCATACTTATTCTTGCAGAGTTAACCAGAAAAACCACACTTGAGTAGAATTTGCATATTGGTATTCAGACAGTATACAGTACAGATCTTAGATAGCTCAGCATAAACAACCCAACCCTGAAAGTTATAATCCATTTAGCAACCCTCGACTGTGGTGTTGTCAACAGATAGGAAGGTATTAAACTGGCAACTAATGAGAGGCTGACTTTGTGCACCCGTTGCACAGTAGGCCTATCTGCAAAAAAATATTTACTATTCAAATGTCCTTGGACTCCATTTCAAGCCCATTTAGTTTACAGATGTAGTATACAGATAAAAACCGGTTTACAACATGCATTTACTGTATCTGTACTCATACCTGCATGTATGCACCCACACGCCACTAGGCGCTGGCCAATGACATTTCTGTATTGTAAAATGAGGAGGGGAGTGGGACAGGAATGTCAATTTAACTTAAATCTTCTGCCACCTTTTCCACACTAACATGGATAAAACTGATAGGCCTCATTCACCAATATCTTAAGTTTTTTCTTAAATGTGTAAATGAGAGAGGTCCTAAGAAAAATCAACTGTACATCAGATTCATGACGTGTTCTTAAACCGCAAAATTGTTTGCATCTGTATTTTTCTTCATAATGATGCATCCCATTGTCGTCGTAAATTTAAAGTGCTTTCCAGTTGTTCCTAATTAGCATATAGGTAAATGCCCTGCCAATCCCCATAAAGGGGCATGAGACTGCAGGGCCGTGTGCACACAGAAATTGAAAAGAAAAGTTGAGAGAAGTCAAATATGCCCAAAAAATTACACAGATACAACAGAACACTTTGAGGGATGTTTCTTTCTTGAGATTAATTGTAAAATATAAATAATCCCACTGTAAAAGTCAAATTAATTTTAAAGATGTTATTTACAAGTGAGCAATTAATTGCTGTTGAACTTGGATGGCAAGTCTGGTCAGGACTCACATTCTCTTTTTGTGGTGGCTGAAGATGAAATGGTACACCATGTTTCACGGTGATGACACAGCAGGCCATGATTATTCTGCAAACCTAAAACGATGAAAATATCACACACAGCAGCTTGCCACCTGCTGTGTCCAAACCCATCCAGCGTCCTTTGAGTCTGAGGGTTGTCATTAAAGGAACTGTAACCTCCTGAGACCCTGGGGGAAAAAAGTTATTTTGTTTTGATTTTTCTGAAATAAATTAAGTGTTGGGGTGGTAAAAAATACATTGCAAAGAAAAAAAGATGAAAACATAATTTCATTAAACCTTTACAACATGTCCACTGTAGTGGACAACAGGACGTTGTTTTTCTCAATTGGGAACGATTTAAAAGCAGATGATTTACATTGAAACAGCCACTAGAATTATCCAGTGAAATACAAGTCATACAGAACAAAGAGCAAATATATATTTTTAATTCTTCTGTATTAACTTTATCAGTTCATCTGAAGCTTTTGTTATTTCCACATTAGACATCTGATTTGAGATGGAATTTCATGAAGCATTCTGACTCATGAAGTGTTTTGCTTTTACATCAAGGCATTCTGCATCTGGAAGCATTTGGAATGTTTATCATTTGGGGCAAATTGATTACTCCTCTCATATTGGTGGGGCTTTCATTCGGAGAGATTCTGAGAGAATTCCTTGTCACTCGAGTCAGTGTCATCTTGTTAGGCCTATGTCTGCGATATCAGTTCCTCAGCCAAAACTCTAGGTATTGGGAGGATTTCTTTGCAGGTCATTGCAAAGCCTGGCTGTCTTGTCGGTACTGGACTCTTATCCTCTAGATAAATCAATGTCTGAATCTCCCTCAATGATTCTGTTAAGAATCCTCTCAGCCTCTGTCATAGAATTATGTACTAAGAAAATGTGAGTAAGTACGAAGTCCTGATGTCCACTACAGAGGATGTTTATAAATGAGCTATTTTACTTATGAAAATAAAAAAGATTGGATCTGAAAACTCACTTACATATTGCTAAGATGTTTACTTAATAGAAACAATCAAAATATAATGGAAACAGAAACTTTTAGTTATGAATATC
This sequence comes from Percopsis transmontana, assembly GCA_025447815.1. Classification (NCBI taxonomy): domain Eukaryota; kingdom Metazoa; phylum Chordata; class Actinopteri; order Percopsiformes; family Percopsidae; genus Percopsis; species Percopsis transmontana. The sequence goes on along the minus strand of JAOEHI010000018.1, from coordinate 2,328,560 downwards.
ATTCTTACATTTCTTTTTTCCATAAAATGTGCTCACTCCGATTGCAGCCATTTTGAAAAGAAAAAAAAGTAAGTTGGCAAGACCACACCCCCTCACATGTGATGTCATTTTAAAGCCACGATTGTCCTCTTTAAGGGACAAGAGGACTTAATAGAGTGATGTGCATAGAATGAGAGATATGAGTAAAAAATTGACGTCCACTGGACAAAAATGAATTGCTGGGTCTCAGGAGGGTAAGGTAGGATTTTAGAGCGAAACATTTAGTATAATTTGTTAGAAATGCCATAGACATCCATCAGTTATCATTATTATATTATTATTATTATTATCTCTGTGGACTGGGACCTGTACTTCTGCTGTATAGATGAATTGTATGTTTTGTGTGGTCAGTTGACTTATTCCATCCACGACTTGTGGGAGAGAGCGGCTGATGGGTGCCTGTGATATGCCTACCCTGTCTCCTAGCTCCTTCAGAAATGTCCAAATGGGTAAAAAGCTCAAGGTGGAGGGCACCTGCACGTGTGGTGGTATAGGGTTAGACCGTCTGGTATGGCTCCAAACTATTGCAATGCTCCATGAGTCCCAAGAGGTACTTGTCACTCTTTGTAAAAAGATCTACATGGTCCTGGAAGAAGTGTTCCCTCCTCAGGGCACTATCTGCAACATCTTGTAGCAGCAGTAACTATGCTATGGAGTGAGTAGGCCTAGGGTGCAGAAATAGGCCTACTTTGGGCCTATAAATAGCGTGATCAATCACTAATTATTGGATTGCATGGTTCCCAATGAACATAGTCGATTGAATTGAAGCTAAAGTGTTTATTTATTTTAAAAGACCATAATGCTTTGTAAAATAATGAAAATAATTATAAATGTTTAAAAAAATATTATGAATGATTAACATGATTGTAATTTAAATCCTATAATATTATACAATTGTAGAATTGAAGAAAACACAATAACCAATAATTTTGCACAAAAATGTCAATACTCGAATGTGCGTCAGATAGCAAGTCAAGAGAGCACACAGGACCCAACTCAGACCAACAGATACAGTAAATGGGGAATTTATTCACAGTCCAGAATGTTCACAAACCAGTTCCGTAATCCAAAAAGTCACAAATGCCAAATAGAGCTCAGCAGGGACAGACCAGAAACAGGCAGGTAGGATCAGTAGGGCTAGAAGCATACAGGCAAATATAACTGAGACGATCTGACACCGATAACTAACTTCACTGAAATTAAGATAGCCGTGATAATCAATTGCCAACATGTGTAGCTGATTGCCAGGTTCAGGCAGTGGGAGTGGCAGCAATTGGTAAACCAGCCCAGAGGCAGAGTGCAGGGCGGGGCAAGGTGGCAACAGGGTCTGTAACCACACATACTTGCTCACACACACACACACACACACACACACACACACACACACACACACACACACACACACACATATGCAAACAAGACAATAATACTGACATCAAAACATATACATTCACATTTGTGATAAATGTGCCTGCTATCTTGAATGTGTGGCCAGGTCACATGAACACACATCATCTGACCTGGCTGTCAGCAAAAAATGAATGCTTGGCCCTGTCTACATAAACACTGCTATAGGCTGCCATTTTAAAATATATTCATTTTGGAATGCATCTTGGAAAAGATAAATTTTCAGTGGTCGAAAACGCAGGTGCCGTCATAGTGTGGATGTAAGGCAAAGACGGAGAAGAAAACGTACGTTTTTAGATGTAAATCTGTAGTATAGACATGGCCTTGGATAACTTCGCCATCGTTCAGATTTCATAAAGGTGAAGCCAAAGGCAAGTTGTTTTTCAACTGCGCTGATAAGCATAACATTATCACGTGAAGTTTATTCTGTGGTGGGTGGACAAGCAAGGGCGAGGGGGATATTGACTGATGTAAATAACATCGGTAATCAAGACTTGTTAATCAGGAAGCCTCAGTAGCACCTGCCTCCACCTGTTTGGCCAATTACACCATCGACGAATGTCAGCAGGAGGGCAGAGGAGAAGTGCTTCAAAGAGCAGCTGAGGGCGTCATTGAGGAGGTGCGTAATCAGACCGGAGAACTGGGAATAAAGTGGTGCTGACCACAACACCTGCGATTAAAGATGCCCGGGGGGGGTGACACACAAGATAGGACACGAAAGAGACCAGGAATAAACATTCATGAATGACACTAGCTGAACTTACACATGCACCACATGCAATAAATCCTAAGCCAGTGCATCAAAAACGTTCTGTAAAAGGCATTGGCATTTGAGTCAAAAAGGCATTTGACTTCTTAGGGAAACAAAATATGTGCAAGTGTAGCCTAGAACAATAAAAACAATAAGATACACATTCAAATTACAAATGTCACTATCTGAAATGAAAATTATCATAGTGTACCATATTGTAAGATGATTCAACCAATACAGAGTTTTACACATGGATAGCTGACATACAGTACTTGTCTATGTAGTGGATTATTTAAATTGTATTTATTTTTGTAATGGAATTCATTGACCTCTCATATTGCTCCACAATTACAGGCCACAGGGGATAGTTTGCTTAAATGTACTCCTCTGTGTTGCTGGGTCGAGGTTAAGGGTCCTGGCTGTTTGCATACTTCACATCTGGTGTTTGGCCACTCAGAGGACTGTAGGTGACAGTTGCAGACCAAGGAGATGGTGTCCACATTTGTCACCCCCCCTCCCCTGTGACTCTGGAGGTACTCCACTTAAAAAGGACCATCCGAAAGGCACACAAGAAACTTAATAGAAGTATCTCTTAAGACTGCTGAGGCAAGGCCTTGGAAAGATCGAATAAAGACAGAGTGCTACATACTCATCTTACACAAGAAGGACTACTTGTAGCAAAGCCATAGACAAAGCATTATTTAAAGATTTTAGGTGTGTACAGTATATGTGTTTATGTGGTCTCAGACAAAGAGTACTTTGTCGATGTAATAATAAGATAAAATGCAGGTGAGGTTATCGCAAAACATTTCAGGCAGCAGCAGTGATATTCTAGGGTTACAACCCAAAGCACAAAATGAAACCTTAATTAGTTGGGTTATGAAATTAAATCAATTTAATTAAATCATTCCACTTTTATTAAATCAGGCAGTGCTTCCGTCCTGCTTTAACAAAAGGTTACTATCACTTGAAACCCTTGAATTTATAGTTCTCCTACCTCAATATAAGCCCTCATTCAGAAATTTGTTAAAAAATAATCCATCGGACGGGGACAGGAACCTATGATGTCATATTGGGGCCATTGTAGTTAAAAAAAATTAAATTTTGATTTTTTTTTTCTCATATATCTCTGAGGTTATAATCTCAGAGAATATCCAAGTATTTTTCTCGTAAATGTACCACTTCAATCTCGGTTTTGCTGAATATTACCCCCCTCCCCCAGTTCCATATATATATATTTTTACAGTACCTACAATGGCCGTAATTCGTCATCGTAAGAACCAGAGAAGTATGTTTATTAGAAACATTTTACTGTAAGTGATTGACAGATGAATACAATTTAGTTGCTGGTTGTGCTCGGCCACAAACGAGTGGTTGATTAATGGCGAATATCTGCAAGAAAGCTTGATATTGAGGTAGGAAAGCGACAGAGTTGTACCAAAACATCAGTGTCGCTTTAATCAAATTGAAAAATTCTATAAGAACATATTTAGTAAACACACGTTAGCATCTTATTAATCGGAGAACATTTAGACAGAGGCACACATTACCATGCTGTTTTTCAAAGACTCATAGAAAGTGTGAAAAGCAATTTCCCAATTATAGATTTGAAAGTAAAACAAATACCTTGTTTGCAGAGTTTTCATGATAATGTTTATTACATAGTAGGTGCCATTATCACACGAAGACCTGGAATAGCAAAAGGCTGCCTAATAGTAGATGGTGATCACAACAGCAATTAGCAAATAACAACAAGGTTGGCTCACAGCAAGGCACGCACGTTTAATCTCCTCATATATATCATCTTACAAACTCCACTTCTGCTGTTTATCAGTCTGGAAGCTCTCTGTTCAAAGTTGTTCGTCATGGAGGCGGTGCCAATAGGTGTCAATCAGGGGCGTCAGCTGCACTGTTAAACATCCGGGGCTGAGCCCAGATTCTTTGGGACGTAGCTATATGATAGTGTGTGTGATGACTGCCATATGCGCTCAGAACCAGTGTGCAGTGCACAAATTAACGGTACATATAGTGAAGCTAACCTCACAGGCACATACTGTACGTGCACATAGTGCATAGGGCCTATGCTAGTAAATACGGGGGTTAGGTCACGTCTCAAACTAAATGTAGAAATATTATCGCGCTCTTCGCAGACCCGCGAGACAGGCTGCGAACATGAACATTATTATATATTCGTTCAGAAAATATTTGTGTTGTTGAACTGAACCTAAACTTTGTGTTGCATACAATTAAAATTACATTCGGGGCTACAGTCAAAACATTCGGGGCTGAAGCCCCGGAAAAATGACCTGGCGACGCCGATGGTGTCAATCAAATCCTTAGAAGGTGATTGGACCACCTTCAACCAATCAAAACAAGACCCGTGTGGGGATGATTTTCCAAACACAGGCACTTAATTGCTGTCTGCTCCAACTAAGCCCACCTAGACGCTGATTGTAAAGCGAAGTAACTCGAGATTGCAAAATTATCTTCTTACCAGTCTATGTATTGTATATAAGGCAATAGTCAAGGCTGACCAAATGCAGTATCATGTCTTAACTTTGATTAACCTGGTTGCATTATTCTTAAATTTTGTAGACATTCATTATTCTTAAACCACAACTGTGTAAAAAAAGTTCCCCAAATACAGAGTTACAATAATGTAAGCATGGATTATATTTTCCATTATTCAGAGAGTAATTGGTAATATGACGGTCTGCTTCTGAAGAAAATAGTTGTAACCACTGGTAGGCCTCAGATTACTGCCCTTTAATCTGCTTTGGTCGATTTTCTCTAACAAATCAAGTGTGACAAATCTTGTACAGCTACAAAACACATTTACAACTCATTTCCATCTTTCTACAGCTGATGATGTATACCACAAAATCATTAGTGAGAGTGTTTCTGCCCATTCCGGGCCTGCAGACCATAACGTTTACTCGATTCCAACCTTTAGGATAATGCCATTCTGAATTAGTAATTTGTCCCCTAACACTCTGGCAAGGTTGTGTCCATGTGGTCAGGTGTGCGGGGGCTTGACCAGGTGATGTTGAGCTTCCTTGCACACTAAGGAGTGTGGCACTCAGGTCAGTGGTAATGGCCGCTGCCAGATGGTCCCTATCCACTGGGGACGAGGGACACAGACACGCTGGTCACAATTTACCTTCGGAGGCTGCATATTCTAGCATTATTTAGTGTGTGATTACACGCATCATTTATCACAATTATGTCTTGATAAAAGTTTGATGCAAAACACAAAAGAGGCATGCTGAATATTCAAACTTTGCCCTCTCCTGTCTAATCAACCCCAAGGAAGGTTGAGAGAGCAGAGGAGAGACAGGGGGGAGAGAGAATAACAGAAAGCATTACACAGTATTGAACTTTGATTACTAAATAATATGACTAAATATTTCTAAATAGAATGGGATGACGTATAGACTGGAAATAAACGTCAAGAGGTAAAATTACAAAGATAATGAAAATGTTAATTACCTCTAACATTGTAATTCATCTCATGTCAAAATAAATTATTTGTTTCTTTATTTTTATCATAGTAACTGTGGCCAATAGTCTACTCTACATCCAAACTAGGAGCTGCCAAATGCTATCACTGGCTAATCAATCTTGACAGCGAGCAAAACATCTCCTGCCACAGAGACTGATCAGGTTTCATTCAAGGATCTGCTGAATAGAGAAGAAAGAAAGCAAAAAACATGCATTTGGAGATATGAAAGTGATCAGAGAGTGCTTGTTTTTGCAAGTAAAAATACTAAAATTGAAAAAGTTTCAAAATCCATTTCAGAAAGGGACAGCATAGTTTTAGTAAAGTATGTAAAGAATGTCTTAATGATCTAAAAAAAATAACAAGAATAAACAGAATATTACTTTTCGTGAACAAGTTGAACAAATAAATAAATAAAATGAAGGTAGCAATTATGCCTTGTAATATGATTTTACAACCATGACGTTATATGATACACTCTAAAGGGTTATGTGTGTCACATAAACACTAGTGTAAATAGTAATGGCAAGGTAATTCATTACACACCAACACATATAGAGGCTTAACTGGCATCTGGTTGGAAACCATGTCATATACTACCTTTGAATGGTCAACAGTGGGAAAAGAAAACTAGCTTTGTGGCAGCTCCACCTGGTCGCTATATGCTCCAGTGGACTTAATTCGATGTGTTATATATAGCATATCAGTTAATTTACAGTTAAAGATTAACAGTGTGATGATCATACCTAAGTTTGGGAACACAGGGGGGAAGATGCACGTGAATCATACAATTTCTGATTGAATTATGTAAAACACAGATTGAATTTAAAATCTATTTGACTGAGATTCCATCAAGGCTGCCCAGGGACCGAGACATCATTATGAATATTAATTGTTAATAATTATCCTTTTCCTTAGGGTAACTCTTTTTTTTTCCAGGACAGTGAAATTTCATTTGGTGAGAAAAGCATACAGAGAAAATGAAAATGGCATCTATTTTTTTTTTCCACATATAAAATCACATATTTTATTTAACTTGTCATGTGAGCTGACTTGGGGCATTAATATGAAATCCAGATTAGTGTCAAAGCATCTGCGTTACACCATTTGTATCCACTTTGAGGATTTTGTTTAATACCAAGCAACATGTCAGGGGTCGGGAATAGGGGTGTCACTTGGTGAGACCTTAAGGAGACATCTTCTGACAAGGTTGTCTGTGATCACATCAACACTTGAACACTAAAGAATGATGAACGTATGATACATCACAGCTCGTTCACACCCGTTCGACCTGAACATGAGTATATGAGATTTGCTGTGTGTGTGTGTGAACATTTAAAGTGGTATACTGTGGCTGTAGGCTCCAAAGCAAATACCATTTCTAATCGATCAGCACCTCTTTACATTGTTTGGTGTGATCGTGCTTACAGGCCATTATCATCAAGCCTAGGGAAGAGGTTGTGGCATTTTGCATCCTGAGAAGAGAAATGGAAGTTAGCCTGAACTGGACAGGACCCATTAACCCCTAGTGTGAAAGGTCGCACATCGGAAAAGTTCCTTTAACAGAACATAACACGTAAATATTAATAATATACATTGAAACAGATTAGATATTACAAATATATATTAACCTAAAAATAATGTCCTACTACATTCCGATCAAAGTAAACTGACGACATTTACAATTACAACTGCTAGTTTGTAACATTTTTGGTTTGATTTATAATCAACGCAAATTTAAAATTATGTCACAGTTTTTTTGTTAAAAACATAATGATTAGGTCTATGCCGCTATTATTATGCTATTATATTATTATTCTCTTCGCCAGTGTCTGTCTTTCCTCCTTGGTCATATGTTTTTGTAAAGAAAGACCAAGAAGGTTATATAAACCTCATATAACCTCCTTGGTCTTTCTTTACAAAAACATGATCAAGGAGGTTAAAAGTCTAACTTGAAGTAAACAAGCAAGTGTAACCTGAGATATTTGAAATATGTGTTGTTTTTGTGGGGGGCATATATGAATATTAAGGGGGACTTGTGTCCTGCTAGTATATTCAAAATGCATATAGTAATATACTAATATTAACTGATGTTTGTTAGGTAGTTGGTATAGCTTGTGCAAGTCCCAAACAGCTAGGAATTGTTTCGTACATGTCAGTGCAGATTATCATTCAAACATTGCCAAAAATAAATCCTGTTGTCATAACAGTGATAGAACTTGAACAGCCAACATTTATCCTCCAGACTTCTCTGAAAGGCCCTCGGTATAGTACCAAGTACACTGGCAGACTCACAGCAGGCTTGGCTCTATCACACAGGCCTAAATCATAACTGTTGACAAGTTCCAGGAAATTGTTTCTTGTATGCTCTTCACTCAATGGTGGGAAAGCAGTTGAACATTATTGAGGAATACGCTGACATCTGCAGTGAAAAGCAATTCTGTGAGGTCTGACTTACATACTGTATGTCCTATACAACATGCTTGAAATCTCAATCTGCAAAGGACTATGGCCTATAGACTGAAACACAGTGTGATAAGATTGTTCCCTGAGTTTGTAAACATCTGATCTTTAGCTTGTTTGATGCGATTATTTGCAATATACATATATAT
>JAOEHI010000018.1:2292012-2312925 GCA_025447815.1 Percopsis transmontana | reverse complement strand
CTGCTGATTGTTCTCTAGAGTCATTTAAATAGTATATTAAAATTCACATGCTTGTGTGTATATACACATTGTATATATATATATATATATATATATATATATATATATATATATATATACACATACACAGAATTTAATTATTTTATTTTTCATACCTCAAGCAGACACCCACCGTAGTATAATAAATCAATAGCATTTCCATGAATACTAATTGTGGTTACAGGGATAGCTGTTCTGGTCGGCAGGTTGAAGTCTGATCAAGTTTGCAGAAGCAGTCAGCCGAGTCTTCTGCCTCCCCTGCTGTACCCCGCAGAGACTAACTGCAAACCCTTTGAAGTCGAGGTGCAAAATCAATTGAACACATTTGAGAGTAAATTAACTTGTTCGGAGCTTAATTCCGAACGGTTTAAGGCGAAGTTATTTATGAGAACAGGTAGGTCGTCTTTTGGATATGAATCAATGTGTTGGGCATGGAATGTCTTACCTTTGGGTCATGAAACACTTAAATTCATATAGCGAGTGAGTAAATTAAATATCAATATATTATTGAATAAATAGAGGCGTATTAGGAGCTAGCTCTCATACACTGAATCCATATCAGATATTTTTTCTTAACTTAATAAATATACTTATTTTGTGTACCCTAACTATTAAGCTTTTTGTTAGATTTTTTTTATTTTGAACCTAGTTATTCCCTGTTTTGTTCCGACGGGGCACTTTGATTTATTTTAAGTCCTTGATCCTTGATCACCCCACTGCCTTTTGTCTTTCTTTCTTTCTTTCTTTCGTTGTACACAGTACCATCTCTAAATCTCATTAACCAAACTTATGTAACCTCCCTACACTTCTGGACTACCCTGGGTTGTAAACAATCATGAATTCATGATCCAATGCTATGTGACCAAATGTGGCAAATGAAACAAAAACTAAAGGAGAGAAAACAGGAAAAGAATACTTAAAGAAGGACAAAGGATTCAGTGAGGCTGAAGAAAGTCTAAGCTCTTTAAAGAGTACTCCTTTGCATATAAATGAGAGTTTAGGAAGAAACTATATCTTACTGCCTTGTTAGAATACATATGCCTAATTACAATATATTCATAAAGTGAGAGTGTAATTTCCACAAAGGAGATTACATACGAGGCACAAGGTCAGGAAAAACTCATTCAGTTCTTTATATTCTGTTAGAATGATACTAATGCTCAGCAGAAATCATGGTCATAGTTTCTCTGCAGATTATGTGTTTTCAGACTGAGATGAAAAAGGAGAGGATTAAGTAATAATGGTTTCAGTAATAACTTAATTTATTCATCAAAACATTGAGGACAAATATGTCCGCCATTTGGAGGACTCTCTTTAGAGGTTAACTCCTTAACAGAATTCATAGCATTAATTTAAATGACTGCATAATATATTGTCATAGTATGTAACTCTGGCCACTGGGGGGCAGAGCGATGTAATCGAGGGTCCCTGCACCACTGTATACATACATTGGGACTCCAGGTGGTCTTGTCATGTGCGCGCGCCAGCTTGATCCAATCGTGTGCTTATGTGACTCCAAGCACAGTGCTGTACAACTTGACTTGGCATAAGATGTCTTTAAACGAGGGATGGTGGATGGTGCATGTTTACACTACATATGTAAATACCCTGCCTAAAAAATACTTGCATGCATCAACCTAAATCTGTTTATTTTGTTCCCAAAACAATGTGTGTGCACACAATACATTAGTTATTTGCTTTTAATGACACACACTAGCACAGCATGCATCTTTATCACTCCGTTTTGGCCTTCCATCCACACTAATCAGGCATTTTTCAGCACTGAAACCGAAGATTTTCTAAACCAACCCAAGTGGATAATTCTGAAACGCCGTGTTCGCTGCCCAGTATGGACAGCAAATACGGAGCTTTTCAGATACACTGCTCCAATAATTCACAACATTTGCTGTGGGATGTCTCCCAGTGCATATTTTCCACAGCTTTTTTGACTTTATAGTCGGTTTTTACTTTTATGAGTTAAATGAGTTTTAGGTTTTACATCATCGTCTGTCTGCCTGAATTAGCGTAAGTGTGTTTCCAACAACAAAAGTGGAAATGACACTGTGTGCTGCGTATGGTCATATGTTTAGCAACCTGAGCACGTGAAGTTTAATGGTGTATGCGTTTTACCCCGGAGTAACCATGGGAGCCATCCTGGGAAACAGATGAATATGTGAGCTAATTTTTCATTTGCTCTGACTGATAGGGCAAAATTGCGTACAATTGTGTCCAGAGGCATTTTGGTCTGCGCTCATTGGTAACGCTGTATGGATCCGGATACTACAGAGTAAAAACGGTAGTGTGGCCTGTGTAAAATTGAACCCATGCTAGTATTGATGTGGCCTAAGTAACAGTGAAAGACAGGAGTGTGACCTGATCATTGAGTTACAAATGAAGATGAGAATAATGCCAGGATATCTGTCTTAAAAGTAAATGTTCAAATTAAGAATGATGACTCAGTAATACTGAACCAATGCATGATCAATAGCCATATGGAAACATAATTAAAAAAGGAATTTTACTTGAAGATAATGCCTTTGCAAACCTTATAGCTAATGACCCATGCAAATTAACATCCTACAAGGACAAACAAATTGAGGAGTGACAGCTCTATTACAAGGATTATAATGTAAAAGGTGAATGAAAAATGATGTGAATTTTGTTTTTATAATACACTAAAGCTTTATCTCTATAAACAAATCCAACTTATAATTGGTCCTGGCAACAAGGACCCTCAAAAACAACATAGAACAATATATGGTAAAACGAATAAAATAAAATCATAATATTCTCACGGACCCATAAAAGTACTTATTATTATGAATAAATTTGGTCACCTTCCAGAACCTTCGAAGAGACTATGATCATGTGTGAAACACAGGGCGTATGGCTATGGGCAGGGCTAACATTTTCAGAATATAAATGAGTTGCCCAATCAGTGCCCAGGTAAATAATAAAGCCAATCTGGAAATAGGTGACCATGAAAATATCGTAAGATGAAAGATAAAATAAGATATTTTTAATATTAAGAGAGGAGTTTGCTTGTAACATAATATCAAGCTACAGTATGTGTCAAAAATCTCTTTAACCGCCACATTTATCATTAAAGGTGCATGATTGGTAATCAACAAGCATCTTATCTTTATTAATCTTCTCCAAATCAAATATAATTGAAGAAGTATCTAAAATTCATCATCCAATATTTGCATGAGAATGACTAAAAGCTCGTATTTCTAATAATGTTTGAGTGCAACCTTGTCAGGAGAATTTTAATGAGAATCACTTATCTTTGTCCTGTCTTTCAGGTGTTTAAAAAAAGCCTTGGTTAAATAAAATAATCCTAAAAGCCAGCACAATTACAGCTAATTTGATTTTAATTCTGTCAAAAGGTGAAGAGACAGGGACTAGTTCAACTGTCAGTGTGCAGGTAAAATGGAATTTTGATTTCAATTAGGTCTAAGAGTCTGAAAACGAAATCTTGACAAGACGTCTATTGTTTACATCAGAGGATGCTGAGTGATATAACCTCGTTTAGAACATTTTAATACTGTACATGGTGGCTGCAGGGCTCATTTATTAGAAGTTTTGTTATAAATCACAAATATACAGTCCCTACTGTAATGTCTCTATTTATGTGCTTCATCACTGTTCATGCCTGTCATAGATTTATGCAGTTCATTAAATTATGCTGAGTCTAATGCTGAGTCAGACATCATGTGACACACACGCCCTTTAGCCTTTTCTCCTTAATGTGAGGCTTCAGAATTCCATGTTTACAGGTGGTGATTGACTTTTATACCAAAACTTCAAGCCAGATTGTTTTCAGAGTAATACACAGATCTTCTGATTTACATCATCCTCCTATTGGAGATATGCATGGGGAATTAATACTAGGCACCACCCGAGGTTAAAATGCTAAGGGCTGTGTGCTGATTAAAGACAACTTTAGGCTCTCTTTAGTGTACGAACACCCCCACTGGCCCACATGCTGTCCAGAGACTGATTAGTTTCAAACTCATCACTTGCCACATAAGATGAACTGGACAGTTTAAGATTGTAGCTAAGAAGCAGAAAGGCTGGCAGTAAAAATGTGAACAAATACAGTCTGTGTGCAAATACAAACTGGTGTCCAGTCCGACGAGCAAACGTCAGCCCTCAAAAACATGTCTTCTTTGTGGCTAATTGCTCTTGGAGGCCTATCTTTAACTATGCAGATTGTATTGTGTGGTATTTTCTTTTACCAGAGCAAAGTTCACATTTACCCACTGAAGAGAGACACTTGTCCTTAGTTCCCTAAAAATCGGATTTGGAGGTGTTTACTGTTTGTGAGGTCACAAATATTTGTAACCTATCGTGATCCAACATGCAAAGATATGGAAATCCCAGGAGAGTAACTTGAAACCTTTACGCCAAGTGCACGTACAAAGTAAGCTGCCTAATGTTTTTGCAGTGATAGCTGGATAATGTGTTGACTAAAAGTAACCAACTTGGGGGTGTGAGGGCATGGGGGCATTTAGAATTTGCATATTCATAAACCCTGACATTTTCTATCAGAGTAAAAGTGTAGAGATGCTTTTAGGCGATTTGCTGTGGTATATAGAGCATTGTAAAAAACGTATTTAACAAGATTTTTTTATAGAATAGATGTCAAGGGTTAAAAATACATCTAGAGGGAATCTTTGAATGAACCCTCTCGGTGAAATCCAAAACAATGCCAAATTATACAGGATATGGATGACGACTCCATCGCAAAATGTGGAAAAAAATTATCTTAATTATAACATTTCATCTTTCATATTTATTCACTGGTGAACTCAATGCTGATACAATAGATTCGTCATAGTTGTGAAAACACATGCCCTAAATAAAAGACGTGCATATGGGGCTCGTAAAAATCACATGTTACATTATGGACCAATGATAGGTAAGGGTTTTTTCAGGGAAGGTGTATGACATTTTCATCTAATTCTATTTGTCTCAGGTTGTACAGTGCTCAAAGCCAAATGTGGTGCTCACACACCCACTGTTTTGCCTCTGCGAACACATCAAATAAATTTTCATTTGAAGTATACTGTGGCCTTAATGGCTGCTTTGTGTCTCAGTTCTTTGTCACCTCGAAGCACCAGTTGAATCAACCTTGGGTCATGTTTGCACAGATTTTGTTTTCTCTGTGTCACATGGGTTTCCTTCCCATACGCTGGTTTCTTCCCCCCTCAAAAGACATTAGGCTAATTGGAGTCTCTAAATTGCCCACAGGTGTAAATGGTGTGTATCTAGTCTCTCTGTAATTGACTGGTGTCCTACTCTGTGTGTTCCTTCATCAGGCCCAAAGGCAGCTGGAATGGATCCAGCTCCATGACCGTGAATGAATGAAAGGACAGACAGATGGAGGGATGAACGGAGTGTTCACCCTGATGTCAGGGTCTTAAACATGTGTGGGAAGGGTCATTAATGCTTTCTCTTTTGTAGACCTATACCTACATAAAGTTGTTATTTTACCTTTCCTTAAAGCTACTGTACAGTAGATATGTTTGTTTAGTTGTGAGGTCAGTCATGTTGAAATTGCTGGAATGGTTTGTCAATCTGCCAAGGTAGCACGCAATCTTGCAGTGATGACAATCAACTGAAGCTTATGTTAATGAACATATATCCTACAACATTTCGTTTTTTTATTGAATTCAATGCAACATTTTGATGTTGCTAAAATAAAGTATTGACAAATTATACATATTAGACAAACACACACTAATTGGCAAATTATTGTGTGAAAAAGTCATAATAAGGCAAAGTTTATCAAGACTGAAGACAAAAAGACGTTGATATGTAATATTCAGTTCCAAGGTTCCATGGCAGGTTACTGAAAGTTGAACACATACATGATTGGAATGTTATTTCTCTGTAATTATCAAGGTGTTTTAATGTTAGGAAAAGTCTTTATTGATGAGAAGGCCATATTGGAATAAATATTCTGAAAATGATCTGGTGTTTTATTCACTGCTAGTGTCCTTGATATATTTGGAACGCGCCAAGATTAATTTTCTAAAGTCCTAATACATCATGTCAGTTCCAGGTACAGGTTAGTGTGACAAAACACATTGGCTGCAAACCGGGCCATGAAACCATCTACTGTGCAACCAATTTAACATGTGTTACCAAACACTACAGGGAATCAATGAATAGTGACACCAATTAATGCTTAAATAGATGCAATTTTCATGTGTTTACTCAGTCCATCTACATTGTTGGAACAATGCCTTGAGGTCCTAGACTCTTAGGGCCCTATTTTAACAAGCTAAGTGCACGGTCTACAGCACATGGCGCAAGTGCATTTAGGGCATGTCCATATCCACTTTTGAAAAAACGTTCGCTGCACCAGGAACACGGTTAAAGGGTTGTACTTAGTCTCTTAATTATTCATGGGTGTGTTTTGGGCGTAACATGCAATAAACCATTCAGTGTCACCTCACATTCCCTTTAAAAGCCAGGTGCGCTTGCACCTTGGGGCATTTGCCATGTAGTAAGAAAGAACGCTTCTATGCAGAGGAAAGGGATCAAGCAGACCATCTACGGCAACAACAGGCAGCAGGATTCCAGTAGGATAAAATATCTTGATGTACACAATAATATTCTTTCACATTGTAATCTTTGTATTTTTTAAAATCTTTCGTATGTTTGTGCGCTGCTGCGCCTCCCTGTGTGTGTAACAAGCAGAGTGTAAACATGTTGTGCACCCGCCTATGTAGGCGTATATTACTATATTGATAATGCGCACCTAAAATAACAGTGAAATACTGCGCCATTGACTTCAGACCAGGTTTTTGTCTGTCAATTGCTTTCCGCTGCCTCAAGATAGCAAGATAGCGCCTGACCACACCTCATTGTAGGACCAACACGCCCACTGGCGCTCAGATGGGCGCAAGTGCATTTGCTATTTAAACAATGTGGGCACTGGACGGGAAAGTGACAACATTCTGACACTAGCAAAGTGTGCTTTGCGCCGTAAGAGGCAGAGACGACAGAGCGATGTAGCCTTACACACAGAACTAAGCAAGCACCTGGATTCCCTATAAAGCTGTTAATGCCAAATGAGCCAATGTCTAATAACCAAAGGTATAATTTTGCTCAGGCAAATAAATGTAAGAATAATATTAATTTATTAAATTACGGCTGTTAATTCCAAATGAGCCAATTTCTAATAACCAGATTTATCATTTTGCTCAGGCAAATTAAATATAAGAATAATGTATTAAATTAATGTCCATCAACAAAAGAAGTTTTTGACTATACCGTTTCATCCAGTGAGAAAGCAATAACAAGCTTTTTTGATAGGTCGATGTTGGGTACACTAGGAAACAATCTACTGTACAACCTATTCCAACACACTGTATTTAAAGACAGACTATGATTGAATAGAATAGAATGAAGTGGTTCTTGGTGGATCAGTATGACTCCTGTGGTAGTTTACACCTTCATGTCAGTGCCTGTGTGTTTTCCTTGTGTATAGATTTACCACGAGCTCCGATAAGTCACCAATCCTTCTCTGTTGTCTCGCTTTCATCTGAGGCCCTCCGCTCAGAGCTCAGTCCTTACAGGTAATATTGGCAAAGTGTTTGTGCCCTGATTGGCTGTTCTACCCTTGTGGATCGGATTTTTAGAAAGGACCAGGACAGACGGAAGCCATCAGGTCTCTCTGTAAATGGCCTTTGGTCCCAGTGAATGACTGCCACAAAGTAAGAGTGGTAATTGATCCTCACCAAGGCATTAACTCTTGATGAAACAGTCAAGGCTTCCTATTATTGGTTTCAATAATTGTCCCTCTTCAACTCTCTCCCCGCTCCATGTCTTCTGATGTAGTAAAGTACTGTATTGAAACAAGTACTTGCTGGCTAAGAAGTCTAAGAATAAACAACATACTATCAATTGTTTAACCTTGCTCACAATTGTTTGTATGTTGCATGTTGCATTGTTTGTATCGACTCTACATGAAAAACTGCTAGGATTCTATTGCCGACATTAATATACCTTTTCCAAACAGAAATGTGTAGTTTATTGTTTATTCATGTATAACTTGTGTTGCGTTAACATAGATGTGCCATCAAGAACCCCCACACCACCCAAATGAAATACAAAAATAAAATATAAAATTGCTAATATGCTAATACACTACTAGGTAATTTTACAGCATTCAGAATGCTGAGTGTGTAAACTTTGTATAGACTTTACTGTGTATCATGGGGAACATCAATAATGTTCACCATGATACACAGTAAAGTCTATACAAAGTTTACACAGTAAAGTCCCACATTTGAAATGTTTCCGGTTATAACCAACACCACTACTGATACATATAGTGTCAGGACTATTTACTATTTACTTACTTATAGCGTAGCACAGTCCAGGCCTCCTAGCTTGTTGCAAATGCAATAACTTACGGCTTAAACTTGGTTTAAAATATTTTGTTTACGGTCTGTCAAGACATTCTGATATAGTTATTCAGGTTTTTAGTAATTTTTTTAGTAATTTTTTAGTGATTTGCGCATGTGATTTACTAAAACGCATACACAAGGTACTTAAAACAGGCGCGTAATTTTAAAACTGGATACGATTTAAAAACGAATTCACCGCCGGGGCTCCATACATTTGAATTGCTGTTTTTTTCTATGCAAAACAAGGCACTTAATGACAAAACCGTTGCCCAGAAAATAATTGGGTCAATCAGCATGCAGTTGACCAGTTCAGTTGATGGCAATCATATCATAACAATGATGTTGCATTGTGGGGGACAGTAAAGCATCTGCGAATATAATTTTTAAACTCATAAGGATTTCAGGATACTGTAGTCTGATACCCTTATTGAGATCCATACCTTCCCTTATTAGACAAAATGAAACTGATGTGCAGAATACATAAAGCAGACTCAATTCAAGTGCTTATTATCTTCAATTATGCATATTTTTCTGTCTACTGTAGTTTTTGTGGAGAGACTGTTCTGAAGAGCTATTTCTGTGACTGATTCCCCACTAAACATTCACTCTTTTTCAATTTCTGTATTGAGGCTTCCATGTCTGAAAAATATTTTCAAAGCCATATGAAAGGAAATGCGATTGGGAACCTTTTTTCCCGGTTACGGTGTGACACTAATTTGCTTCCCCTCACACTTCCAAGGCAATTAGTTTGAAGCTTCTCAGAAACTATTTTTGCCCAAATCGATAGCTAGCAGGGCAAATAAGAATTTAAGCAGGCCCATTGGGGAACAGCTGATAAACATATCAAGTAAGGATACTGAGAAAAAGAAACCCAGAGGAATAAAGGAAATATAATTACTTGAACAGTTAGGCAGGGTGGCTTCATTACTGGACAGTGCCAATGCTAATTCATTTCTGAACCATTTGCCTGTGAGTTGATTAGCCATGGTGTTTTATCAGAACCCACCTGACAAATCTGGTTGCCTATATAAGAGTGTAGCATTACTAAATAAATTGTACTGCACGTGGCTATATATTACACAAAAAATTAATCATACACATAATTAAAACATTTATTGCAGTAGCTGTATACCTGTAGAGTAGTAACAAGGATTAACTGTTTCAATATCTGTGATGTCAAACACCCCCACAACTGACAAACACTGCAGTAAGCAAATCACTCCATCCCACTTTTTTTTTATATTGTGACATAAACATGTAAGTGCTTTACAAACCGATTGCCTCCTAAATGCACAAATAATTTTTTAACAGAATGAAATATGACATGAAATAATCACATTAAATTTAAAAGTTATATTTTTTAGCATGCTGTTCCATCTTGTAATTTGCCTTCCATGCTGTGGGAAAGAAAATCTAAACTAATCAGACAGTGGGAATGACAGACCATCTTTTACAGTTGACCTCATGCCTCATCGTAATATTTTCTCTTAGGGAATCAAAATCTTGCTATCTTATCTTTTAAGATTTCTGTAATAATGTTTTTAGAATTGGCAGACATTGGTCGCTTAAGGCATTTCACATGTTGCCTTGCTCTTATTGGTAAAGTTATTTTTTATAGCCAACATGTTCTTATTGAAGCACAATTTAGTTTAAAACGTCATGAAGGCACAGTGTTTAAAGTGTAGCATTTAGCCTAACTGTGTTTTCTAACATGGAAAATTAGAATCTGTATGGAAATATGTCATTACATTGCAAGTTCTACTGAGGAATTGCAGCAGTTAAAATCACAATTTCATTAAAATGTATACAGTAATAAGATCAAAGTTAGATAAAACATTTAGCCATTTACAAATATATTGCTATTGAATTTTACTGAACACTTTAAAATCAGTTTTTAGAGGAAAGCTTTCAGAAATTTTCATTCTTATAATATAGATTTTGAGCACTGACATCGTTCATACAAAATGTTTATTAAAAAAAAGTTTTTATGGGTGGTTGTCAAATTTAAACAAAAGCAGAGATATGGGCAATATTGAGTATATTACTGGTGGAATGTTGTTTTTGATATCACCCATCAAGGATTTGTAATGTAAATTTTAGACAAATCTAAACATTTTAGATTTTTGCTGGGCTGAAATCTTAAATTGTGGCGACAAGTTAAAATGATGATGATCAACAGCCATGAACACTGCCCTTTCCATTTTGATTATAACAGGTACATGATATTGGTTAATAGGTCCTATTTACAAACACATAGACAATGACATAATAAACAAGTGTCCACTAAGTGTTTTCAGAACACTTTCTTTGATTGTGTTGATTAACATAGTCCTTAACAACTTAACAACCACACCACAAATATTGGTATATATTGTTCAGCCATGATTTTTTTCCCTCTTTTAATTTGTGAACTGTTTATTTTTACCTTTTCCCAAGTTCTTTTTCCACCATTTTCCCAAGCCACACATGTAGCATGAAGTGGACAGCAACGGTAGAGAAATCCTTGGAGGTTGAATAAAAAAGATATTTCCCTCCTGAATTATAGGAAAGTAAAGTTGAATTGTATAGTACACAGCATAAGCACTAGTCTAGAGGCCTACATAGTACATGTAGCTATCACATTGCAGTAGCATCAACTTAAGTGGAAAGAAACAAATACAAGGAAAAAAGGGAGCTTGCATGGGTTGTTTCAGCTGTTCACTACGTCCAGATGGGAGATATTATCATAGCAAAGAAGCAAAGTTCCTCTTATAGTTGCTGCTCTTTCGGACTGTCGGGGCAAGATGCTGGCTGGTAGGACTTCAAGCTAGCTAATGGGATATCAGCCATATTACCACTGGTGAAGTGTCCTTCTCCGCTCCCAAATTGCTTCCTGTCACCAAAATCTGACCGACCACTCTCGTTTTTCCAGGTTCTGGTCAGCGTATGTCCGTTGAGCAGTTTGTCCTTTGGCCCCCACTCCCTCTGAGAGCCAAAGCTGGACACGGGTGATTTGGGTTGCTGGTATGTTCCCAAGGTTGGGGGCATCCAGCAGTTGTCTGAATGTCCCAGCACTAGGCATTCCTGTGTGCACATCTCTGTCGCTTCCACAAGACCGCGAGGTCCTAGCGGGCCATCTGAGGAAATAAGATTGGAAGGGGGGAAAGCACATTATCATCAATTTCACACATTTGTATTATACTAGCATGATGGATCCTTATTTGAAGGTAAATGTTTCACTGGACAATTTGCATTTTGTAACATCTTCCAATTTTCGTTAATGCTTACATCCATAATTTTGTCACATTTTGTAATTGATGAGACATAAATTGTTTGAATCCCTCTTATATATTTTAAAGCAGACTTTTTTGCATCATACAAAGGCTGAGTACAAGCTGATGGTTAGTGGCTGTTACAGCCTGTGGTCCATCTTAGCCCAGGGCTGGTTCCAGCTGTCTTGGGGATCTCCCATGACAGTGGCCCTGGGCTACGGCAGTGGCATTGTTATATAACCCTCGCCATTGGCTTGTTATTAAACTGTTGTGCTTAGGTAATCTTTTCTTGACAACTTTTCTTGATAAACCTCTGACATGGGTTGTTTGATTATGCCATATGTATCAACTTATATATTATGCATGAGACAAAAGTTAAGGCAAACGTCGTTACAATTGCAACTGTGAATGAGAGCATTTGTACAGTAGTTTGTGAAGGTTTGTGGCACTAGTGCAGCCAATTCAGTGGGCCAAACTGAATATGGGGTGGTGATAATCTGGTTTTGGGTTTGATGTATTGATTGATATGTATCCTGTGCTGTTTCTACCAATTATCTTCTCATCTCTTCTGATGATGATGTTGTTTATGTCTTTTAACCCAAAGATGCCTTATATAGCTGTAGAAACTTGCTTCCTAATTCATTTCAAGTACAATTGTCTTAAGTGTAAAATGTTCCCTTGTAATTATGGCTTAATGTATTTATAAATAAATTATGTGATGGGATGATAAGCAGGGAAGAGAAGAAAGAAGTTCAACCTTGCCATAAACCGTTCTTCGTCACTTACAAATATAATTCTGATGTGAATACATTTATGGACAGATGAAAAGGGCAAAAGAAAACGAGCTATCTCACACATCACCTAATTTGCAGAGATTGTATGACATAGGGCCCTGCAGGGTCGATAATCTGTAGGACATTGTGAATGGATGTAATTGTCCTTTAATAAGAACATGTCGCTTTACTCAAGCCGAATCCCATGAACATTGGGTTCAGGCGTTAAACCATGAGAAATTGTATTTCAGGTTCTAATTGTTATGCGGCCCGGGGAAAGTTTTGGACACAACACAGCGCGGGTTTCTCCTGTGCCTAGAAGGCGTGGAGCCCGTCCCAATAACTTCCTCCTATAATGACCATGTGAGGAGCCAGGCCAAGTCTCACATTATCATGGCAACATGAGGAGCCACGGAGAAGAATTATACACAGTGCCAGGGTGACAGCCAGATGAATTCCCTAAATGAGATTGTAGAAAAGAAGGGAAGACAGCTGGGGAGTTGTTAGGGAAGAGAGATAGAAGAGAGAAGAGGCTTTAGATGGTGCACGGTGTAAGGCTGACAATTAAATATTTGCTAAATATTTATTCATTCCACATACGTTTGCTACATGTTTACATTTGAGAATTTGAAAAAAATACAAAAATAAATAATGTGTCTACATTGTGTACACAACACAAACTGTGTACACAATTAAGTTGAAAATATCCCAAAGGTTTTTTTTTTTGTATCTATGTAAAGATATTCAGTCAAATTAATTTAATACCATTGGGTATTAAAGACATTAGACATTAGGGGCTCTTGTTGCCTGACAACACAAGGCTGACAGTAGCGCTAACGCAGACGTAATGACAATTTCGTTGGGTGCAAGGTGGTTTTTCTCTCGCCTGGGCGCGTTTGACAATTTTCCGGCATGCCATGACATCGCTTGTGCTGATATGGGCGTGGGGGCGCAGTAGAGTGTGCGTCAGTCAAAATCAGGTGGCGCAGTGCTAGTTTAGTGTCAAATAAAATCAAAAATGCATCTAGCATCTCCGCCTGGTCAGACCCCGTCTGAGAGAGGCATTGTGTGGTAGTTTCCGGGCTTTAGGTGAAGCTGCACTAAGCACAGACATCCAAAATCACACAAAACACATTTGCGTACAGTAGCCTGTTATGTTGGTCTATTTCATGAATCATTTCACTAATGATTACTGTCCTTAACCTTTTAAATCACATAACAAAATATATGCACGTGTAACATGATGGTTTATTAGAGGTGCAATATTTGTGCCCTTGGCGACTGTATACTTCCAAACAAGGATATCAGTTTTGACAGTTTCCTCCGGGGAGAAGCTTTTCTGCCGGTCCGGACTTTTGCCGTCTATTACGAAATTGGCAGTTTGCGTGACAGAGAGCACGCTGCTGTTAAAGGGAATGAGAGGAGCTGATTTGATTGGCCGTATTTGAAAACAGCCCCCACCACTCCTACTGATAATTTATTCACTCTAATCCAACCCTTTTACAACTGCGCCGCAAAATAAATTGGTCACAGTTTAGATCGACTTGCGCCGTGCCACTTCGCCTGCGCCTTGACCAGGAAACTAGGGCCCTAGATGTCTAATGCAAATATCATTCAGAGAAACGAAAACCTTGATTGATGGCAGTATGTGGCATCGTCTCACATTGCTATTTTGTTGATTAAAGCAGTTAAATGACTGTAATGCCTGCATTTGTAACTCTGAATTACCTGACCCAACCCCCCCACCCACCCACACCCCATTTTAACAATGCCTATCCATTCACTCGTTAATCAAGGGGAATTTCTATTTTTATTCCCTGGTGTAATCGGCATGACCATTTGCATGCAGATTGGCACAATCAGAGGCTCTGTGGGCATCAGAGAGCAATTTCAACTCGCCTTGCTAAAACAACCTGCTGCACGTTTTAAGACAATGCCCTGTTGAAATGTTGAAAGGATAATAAAATTTAGCAAACACATCGACATCTTTTCTTTACAAATCCCACTATTAAATACGTTTTTAACATTGGTTTACAAATCACATTTACACTGATGCTCAGATTACCTTTTACTGTAAAATTGAAAGAGGTAAAAAATACAGTAGTAAAAGTGCACGATAAATAAACCAGTACGCTGTACAGTATATTTTTTCCTGTTTTCTTTATTTCTTCCTATTTTCTATATTTTTTTCTACATATTACATTTATATATGCAGACACACTGTGTAATATGCTGAAGGAAAGGTTTTATAATGGTGCTGCATCAATATATAATGCACATAAGATGTTTGGTGCTTTAATTAGCAACATGCAGTAGGCTATAGGCCTTTGTCAATGCAACAGTTATAATTGTAAGCCAAGGTATCATGGGATAACAGTGAGCCACTACAATGATTGTTATCCCGCAGTTCAGGTGACTTGGCCATTACCACTGATGGGATTATTTGTAGTAAGCCATTTTTCTTCTTCTGTAGAAAAGGCACCTCAGCTAATGGCTCTGAAGAATGTAGGATTGTTTCTCCAAAGCAGAACGTGAGCTTAACCGTAGTGCAGATAGTGCCTATGTGCGCGCGAAATAGTGACTAGCCCCTTTCCAGCCCCTGGGATAGCTGGTTATCTCCAGTTCTCAATTACCTTTATTTACAAAAGGCTCACCTCAGTGTCTTTAGATTAAATGTTCTCTCATGCAATAGTTGTGATGGGTATTAAGGAGAGAGGCTGTGGGGTATCTCATTTGCTGTACGTAACTGAGATGAAGACCCTTTTTAATTCCAAGGCCGTAAATGTTGGCTAGCATGTTTTTTTTTGTATTATTCCTTAGCCCACTTAACCCACTTAGTTTTATATTTAGCGAGTATTTAGCAAATCGGTTTTATTTCAACTGACTTTCGCCAAGCCTAAATGTCTTTTAGTAAAGTACAACTTTCCTTATTGACAAAGCATTGATACGAATTGTCTTCCATTCATCCAGATGCATTGCCTTCTATGACGTTTACTGCTATTGTGTCTTATAGTGTTGGTCATCTTGCAGACAAACCTTAGCACTCACTCGGGAGTCGTTGCTTACAGAGAAAATATTTGTTGTTCACATAGCCAGAGCACAAAAGGTAAAGGGGTAGGCAAGGTTGTAAAAAAACAGTATCATTTTAGGTCTTCTGTGCACGGTAGTGCTTAGCTTAAAGAATTTAACTTTAAAGACATACACACACACACGCACACACAAATAGCCAGTAGCTGAATGCTCTGCAGGGCCCTGGGTGCTTTAAATAACTGAGGCACAGGTGTTGAGGAATGCAAGGTGTTCAGAACCCTGTCAGATGGTTCTAGCTTTTGCTTACAGCGCTGCGCAAACGTCCACAAAGACGGATAACTTTAAGATAAAGAAGCCATTAGATCCCTGCCTGATGGGGAGTCATTAGGATGTGGTCAGGGCTAGTCATCTTAATTCTGTGGCAGCTGCACTAGCACAAGCCATGGGCTATAATGGAAAATGGGCACTTTTACAGACAACATTCTCAAACAGCGATGTTTCACTCTTCCAGTGTCTAAATAAAGATCACAGAGGTTCTCGTTTGGCTGCAGATTGTTTGCAAGTATGAGGGAGTATTGACGTTTTAGTTTTCTGGCCATCGCTAATGAGGTAACGGCTGGCTAATTAATAGCGATGCAGGCTAGCAGCGCTGATTCTACCCCACGCCAAACAACCCACATCCTGCAGAACGGTGGGGATGGGCGAGGAGGGGTGAGTGAGTGCGGGGGATTTAGTGTCCATAGGGCTTGTTTATTTGCCCATGCTGTTAAGCGTGCCCAGATGTTGTTATTTGGGGATAAATGAGGCTTTGTTTTGGTCCGGCGTGAAGGCTGAAAGTGCCACACCAGTCTCCTGCTGCCACTCAGAAACCCACAGGATAAGCCTGCCAGCTTAATTCTCAATTCTCCAACGCATCACTGGGTTGCCTTTTACTTTCCATCTTGTGTCCCTCACATCTCGCATACACTAATCAATCTATATATGCAGAACGGCAAGAAATAACAGCTAGGAACAGTGGCCCTTTTGTATCACTAACATCAGAGACGTTTATTCATAAAGATTTGTAAAGCGTGTCTCACACTGGGAGCGAATAAAATCACAAATGGGCTGGAGAGGGGGAAGGGTGGTTGGTGTTCAATGAGGCGTAGGATAATAGTGACAGTTTGGTACAGCCGCGGTGCATGTATGAAACACGGGGCCTGCGATAGAGAGTAAAGGCTACCCTGGGCCTGGTGGTTATCATAGTGAACAGAACCGCATGCTGCATGCGTCCTCTGGAGACTTCTAGTGTGGATGATAGATTCTCCCCAGGGCTCCTTTTAAGGCCAGGCACAAGCTTCTCAAGACATTCACTACAACAGTCCCACTGGTAAAATCACCGGGTTAGAAGAGAGGAGATGAAGACGATGAGGCAGGAGAATAAATAAAGAGAAAAGGAAAGGAAGGAGAATAAAAATGAAGGATGTTCATAGCGGCTGAAAATAGGAGCAAAAGGAAGAGAAAAGATTACATAAGAGTAGCGATGAGTCACACGAAAGATCCCGTGAAAGACACAAAGCTTCTCACTGAGAGAGTTTACATGCACACTAGTCTCCAGGTTATGAGACTTATCTGCTCTTTTCAGTAGCTATAATTAGATTATTTTTACATGGAACAAAGAAACATTACTATGTTTTTTTTTTGTCATACCCCTGTATACATCATTCCAAAGCTTTCCTCTGCAATGTCAGTTGTTCAAGACTACATGTATGAAGCTGCCATCGTGTATCTTCTCAGTGACAGATTTAATGAAGCCACCATTGCGATGCTTTCTTACGTCTAAGCGACCGAGCGTATCGAGGGCTTTCATTATGGGAAGAAATAACTCTTCTCGTTGCTCCATAAATGAGATGCTTTTGCTCCCTGTCATGGTGCACGCGTAGACTGTAGAAAAACAAAGGGTGCGCACCACCGCCGTCATTGTGTTTTTATAACTGTCATTCGAGTGGAAGACATTGTTCTACAGATGGGACACAGTTACAATATCTGGGATAGGGTGTTTACATTCCACATTATCATCGTTTCTTCATACTCAGCTATTAGATAGAGGTTTCTAGTATATGATGTTTACATACAAAATCACAAGAACAGTATGTATAGTATACACAGGATACACATCATGTAATTGCTGTTAATAAGTTTACTGACTTATGCACAGGTATCATAGTAGTTTTGTTAATCCACAGTTTTTATATACTAATTTCTATATACTCTACTTATTTAATGTATGGTCCGCATTGCTAAATTATAATTTTTTTACATTTACATTTATTTATTTATTTATTTTTATCCAAAGCAACTTACAATTAGTACATTTGTCAACAATTGAACTGGTTAACCACCAGTTTATGCAAGCACATAACATTCTTCCTGAATAAGCGCAAGGTTACTTTACCTATGCATTTGCAAAACATTACTCAAAAGTTATTATTCGCTCCTCAAACAGTCAATAATTGCAATAATCGAAAGTTATCATTCACTCTTCAAACAGTCTATAATTAGTGCTTAATATTCTAAGAGCTGATCTAAGATAATTAATTAACAGAATAGTTAAACATCCTATATTTGCGTATCCTCTGATTAAGGTGTAAACTGTGTGTAGACTAAATTAAACTTTTCATAATGATACTAGCAGAGGGGAAGGCAGGTGCAGCACAATGCATAAATGACCAGCTTTTTGTATGACAACAAAGAATTGGTTAAAGGGTTAGTAAAGCACCAAGATATTCATATTAATTTTTCAACCCCCCCCTCCCCCCCTTTAAATTGTATGGAGGCTGGAAAGCTAGAAACCTAGTTTTGTGTGTGTCGTACCCTTATCTTTGTATACAAATCAATGGAATAAAAAGGAATTAATATTACTGATATAATTGATTTTTACAGTATCTATTAGGAAATATTTTGAACAGCACCATACTGTGTATGTTTATACAGTAAGTATATATATATATACTTTTATATTTTAGCAAAGATGTACTTTGTTAGAACCATACATTTATCTGCAAAACACTCCCATCAGCACAGTCTAAGTATACAGTCCCTGGCAACAACAGCCATCTGTAAATGCTTACATCTCTCTTCCTAAATTTTCCAAGCAGTGGAGTCAGTCACTGGCCTTGTAATCTCATTGTTGGCCAGAGAGAGAGAGACTGCGTTAGCTCCTTGTCCAGCAGTGGATCCAAAGCAATTCATCTGTAGTCGAAAATCATTGGTGAGGACAAGCCTCTTTTAGATTAGGGGGAAGTGCAATACAGGCAAATACTTGTCCTCCTATGTACTAATATTGGCTTAAAATTTTAAATTTGTGAGAATACGCACACACACAAGCACACGTGCACACACACGCACACACACACACACAAACACACAAAGACTCACACAAGACAGTTATTACAACCGCCCGAACTCAATCTCTCTTTTGACACTTGAGAAACAGGGAATCCATTTCAAATTCAATAGCAGAGCACAATCTTTTAATCATTGCTGCTATCAGCTAATGTGTATAGTGGAGTCACTTAACAACCACAGATAATGATCATGTTGACCACACAGGACAGCAACAATGAACCATGAAAATGACTGAAATGCAATTTTCTCAGATATACATCTGGGGATGAATGGATACCCTTGGCTCTGAAGGACATATAATTATACAATATTTGGATATCATTATTTTTGATGTATATAGTATATTAGAGACACTTATAGAATACTGTGTTTTATCATTGTGTCATTGCTGTTGCATTGCTTTGATTACTAATTAGCATGCACTCAGTTTGCCATGTTGAGCTAACTTCAGAGTAGAAAGGTAAATTAAAATATTACAAATATCAAAAGCACGTACTTCCTCTTGGAAATTACTGTGGTAATGCAATAACAGATAGAGAACTAGAGATGCATTTTTCAGAATATGTAAAGTGTAATTGCATTGCAGCATTAGAAGACCGTGATTTTTCTTACTCTATGCAAGCAACTTGCACGTGAATGCTTCAACCTACGGGAAAAGAATGGGTTGAAACTACTACCCCCTGTGGAGTTGCATAAAGGCCTTTTCAGATGGGAAGCGATCCCCACTTTCCGTCCCACATCCTCTCGCTCAGATTGTCCAGAGTCGCGGAAGCAATACAGGTATGTTGTGCAGTGAGGTAGCCATGGGAAAAGCACAGTAATCAAACCACGTAGGATAAGCCTACCTGTAATTTTATTATTTATAAATTATTTGTAAATTAAAATATATATGAAATGTAAAAATATGTGGGGAATGATTGGTGAATTTTCTTACGTTGTTTTAAAAAGAAGAATTAATATGTCAAAACATGCATGCATATACGTTCAATAAACACGTCAACATATGTAGCGCCTTTTCTGTCTGTGAGTTAAAAGTGATTACTGAGTGCTAGTAAAAAAACGGCGGGCGTTACGTCAAAAGCTGTAGGAGTTGCCAGTGTTGCCAACTCCTTTCCAATGAAAGTAGCTAGCACTACTCACCAGATGATGTCATGTGCTCATTTGAGTATTGATGAAATCAGGTGAGGGAGAGATTCCCTTAAGCCATATAAAAAAGTTACATAGAGAAATATTTGGCCAAATAATCAGAAACTCACTACAGGGACATCGTATATTTAAAGTGAAAAAGTAAAAAATTATCTAGAAAGGGAGGGAGAAGATCAAACAAACTATTTAAATATTTACAAGATCAAACTAATTATTTAAATATTTAGAATTTAGAGGAACACCCTAATCCAGAGATCTGGAGAGAAAGATTGAGAGAGAAGCTCAAACTAAATCATTTTAGAATGAAAGAATTTTACAACTTTGATATAAAAGAAAAATCCGTAGTAAAACATTTGAATGGTATGAGAGCTATGGCGCCAATAAACAGGTGGAATTAAGAAGAACAAGAAGAAGAAGAGAAGAATTAAGAACAGTACAGTGCTTGTGTCAGTGACGCAATCACACAAATTACACTACTATGCACTACTAGTAAGATCCTTGCATATTTTTTCAATTTGTGTGTATGTGTGTGTATGGTAAGAGCATATATCCTGGTTTTTCAAGTTCCACAATTTGTTCCACTCAACACATCATTCAAAGTCATTTATGATAAAATACGGTGCCAATAGGTGATTGGCGGGTGATTGGACCACCTTCAACCAATCAGAACAAGACCCACGTGGGGGTGATTTTCGAACACAGGCACTTCTTGCTGTCAGCAACTGAACTATCCACCGAGATGCTGATTGGCCAGTGGAGAGTTCTCAGACTGATCGCAGAGCAAATCGCAGAGCAAATCGCAGAGCAAATCGCAGAGCAAATCGCAGAGCAAATCGCAGAGCAAATCGCAGAGCAAATCGC
>JAOEHI010000018.1:2270435-2291912 GCA_025447815.1 Percopsis transmontana | reverse complement strand
AGAGCTTGCGAGATCAGCATTCAGCATGGTCTCTCGAGTCTATTGTGTTGTAGCAATAGCAGTAATAGTATAGTCAAGTGTAAAGCTTCAATTTTAATCTTGAAAGGACAAATAATAAGAATGGTGGGATGGAACTGTAACTGTGTGGCTCATTTTATGGTACAGGGTAGCTAGGGCTGTGTGTTCTTTAAATGTATACTGTAGCTACTATGACTGATAATTAAATGTATTTATATTTTTGTATAATATACAGCATGTATGCATGTTTTTAGTCTTGACCAGAACTATAAATTTCCTTGCATTGTTATCGCAAGTCATTGTGCGACTAATGGATCTCATCTTCTAATGGCTGATAAGTCCATGTAATCACTAGTCTCTAAAGTAAAGGGTTATCTAAGTGTCTTCAGATAAACATGTAAGGTTATTTTTTTATCACATACTATATAATGGTATTCTTGTGAAGCCCAACAGTACAGTACACCTATTTAATTTAAGAGTTCAACACGGATATCCTGCAGCACTCGCATAACCATGAGAAATACGTAAATGCCCGTGGCAAAATGCATCACCAATGAACGTTATGGAGAAAGTCATTCTCAATATTAGTGCTGTCTGCTTTCTAGTCATGTGCTCTTCCAGTAAAGCCCACGTACAAAGGCAATACCCTCATGGATTAGCATAAGCAGGAAAGGGAAATGTGAGGTACAATACCTGCTTATTTGCAGGTTATCTTATTAGGTGTGACTAGCGGGTAATAGCAAAACTACAGGAACTAGTGTGATGTGACAGAGAAATGGGAAAATGAGAGAAATGAGAGACAGAGGGAGAGTGAGGGAGAGTTAAACAGACATACAGGGGTACTACATTGGCGAGAGAGACTTAATTCTCCATGTTGATCATTACCTGGAGCCTAGAGAAATTTTATAATAAAATAGAACCTTGTTAATCCCCTGAGAGCTCTGTAATTGTAGTGTTGAGGTACATCTTCTCCCGCAGTAATTGTAATTTCAGAGCATGCACTGCCTACACACATTTATTCATCATTACCTGAGGGAAGGGATGGTGCCTTGCTGTCTATTAAAAGTGCACTGGATTAAATGAATTTAAAGTATGCTTAAAAAATGTGGCCTTATAACATAGTATTTGGCACTAAAAATTACAACTTGTAATATAACTGAATAGAGAAATTATTCTTTTTGCGTATTCACCTTATTTATTTAATGCAGAAGTGAAACATTCAATTTGTGTACAATTGTGTACATAATACTGTACTCTCTCTAGCTCTATGGTATTTGTACTTTGACGCGACGGCATGACCATTCATTTATTTGTTGTTGTGCAAAGCCATTCGCGCGTTGAGGCTATGCCCCTATAGCAGCACTGTGGCATTAGATGCTGTCTGCAGCTCTGCGTCTATTCATTAGGCAGACCACACGTGTCTCATCTTGAGAGGTATTCAAGCACTAAATTAGCACCGATAGAATAAGTTCCTCCTCAACTTTGAACGCCGCGGTGGTGTTGAGGTGTTAGCAGAGAGGTGGTAATTAGTTAGTCAAAGCTCTTACACCACGTGCACTGATATGAATGACCTGGCGCCCAATGAGCAGGAAGGGTGCTGTCACAGTCGTACACAGCCCTCTTTAATTGTGAAGAGCATAAAAAAATGCCTGCCGACATGCTAGCTATGAAAAAAAATAAAAGAAGAATCGCAGGAAATAACGAATAAACCCACCGATGCTAACACGGAACGCAAGCGAGAGCCATACGAGTAAATCTGCTGTATGTGACGGTGGGAAGTTAGGGTCAGGGTCTGGCAGAGACCCTGTTGGGTACAGGTGGCGAATGACTTCTGTCAGCCAAGTAATTAAATGTCCATCACATCGTTGCAGGAGGGCTGTGCAACTCGAATGCAACATCCAATCTCCATCTGTGAGAGGGATGGAGTGACATTATGGCCGTATACAACACTTTAGGTTATTTAATATATTTGGACCATTTTATTTTTTTTGCGTTACTTATATACTTCTTTGCTCCTTCAGTAAACATGGTTTAAAAAAACATATATATACTGTATATATGTTATATTGCAGTATGCAAAAACGTTATTTACAAATTATATCATATAATATTACTTCACCATCCACATGCTGCAACACTAATACAGTGCATTAAAATACATTTAAAATACATTCAAGTGATTCTGAGTATTTAGAGGACAAATATGTTTTCTTTTCTACTATCAATGTCAGTACAAACGTTTATTGTGTAATAGGATTGACGCTTTCTGCTTGTGCTTTAATAGTTTTGTTTCACATCCAGTTTTATATCCTGTATTATGAAGTGTGTATGCAATTTTTGCCAAGACTACATTTAACCTTAACCTTTAAGTAGCAATCTCAACTGCTATATTAGAAGCTCTTAAAATAATTATACTTGTACATGTCTTTATTTAACACATTTTCAACATGTGAATAAAAGTGAACAGACCTTTAGCCGTGATAACATCACCAAAATCTTCCAAATGGGAGGGATTTGCGACCAGTATACAGAACTATTTCTTTTCATTGGATTTTATTGGTTAGGTCATGACATTGAAATAATATTTTTCAAAAGCATTGTCAGTATTTGGCATTGTCATGCCAAATGCCATCTATTAAACTTCAAATCATTTCCTAAAAGTATTTGTAATTGAATGACCCCTAAATGAGTGCTAGATGTCCAGCAGTATAGCTGACACAAACCATGACATCTGCTTTACCTGGCTAGCGGCTGAGTTTAGATATTTATACACAGATGTACAGTACACTGCCGACTTGGTACAGTACTAATAGAGAACAGGAAAATTAGAAAAGCTTTGATTAGGTGAAACATCATAATCAGACGCATGTACAGTATTTGATTGACAGAAGTTCTGACCTTTTGTGATCTCTCCTTGAGATTTAAACCTTTCCCCAGTATGTAATCAACATGGAGTATCGGATGGCAGGCTGCCAGATTCAAGTTACTGTATTGTCACTCGAGTGTGGGCTTTACATTCCCACCAAGCTGGGCAAGTAAATTATGTGTGATAATAATAATAATAATGTGCGTACAATTGTTTTGTGAAATCGATGTATTCTCTACACTACAAATTGAATGCAGTCCATATAAAGCCCAAATAAAATACAGTATTTTCATGTTATATTTATGACAAAAAGTGAAACATAGATTGATAAGAAACTTTTGCAAATGTCACCAAAATAATTGTACCCATAATATCAAGAAAAATAATAAATTAAACCTAAAGCACACAATAATCTCAATTAAACTGGCATTAAACTGGCAAAATCAAAATACACAATTCCTTCAAATAGTAAAGAATAGTAATTCAAATAGCATTTAAATTAATTAACATTGAGTAACAATGAGAACAGGATTTCAATTTTGGGTGAGCCAAAGTAATATTGGATGGGCCTTTTAATTACAGAAGTTAATACTGTTTGTCTTCCTTTGAGGGTTTCCAACTGGCAGTCTCACTAAAACGGAATTGACTGATAAGCTGTGGAAGGCGACTGGCGAATCTGGTTGATTATAACACTTTTTAAATATTTTTCTAAAACATTTTCAATGCCGAGATAGCTTATTATTTATTCATTCTCTCTCTGTATCTCCTCGTGCTCTCCACTGCCTCCTTGAGATGTAGGCAGTGGAGATGCAGGCAGTGGAGATTCTGGCGACTTCGTTCTAACATTCGTTCTATTTTAAAATCGATGCTTGTTATAGCAATGGATTAGCCTAATTTAGTTTATTTAGTTTATTTCCATGCCATTAATAACAATAGGCTGCTGAACAACCTATGTACTGTGACGTGCTTAACAGACACAATGGGCCAATGTTAAATGGTCTGCCGTGATTGGTCCAGACATCACACATTATGTAGTTAAAATAAATCTCGTCTTTTGCTTTTTTAGAAAAGGAAATGTTTTTCGGTTTTCACTGTGTATTTTTTGTTGTTAATTTCAATATTTAAAAATAAGAAAATATGTGTTCTCCCAGTCTTTTACGATGGGCCAGTCGTGTTAGGCCCACCCATAATGCCACACCTGATTGAGAAGGGAGCCATGTTTAGTAAAAAAAATATTATAGTGTAACAGTGTACCGCTGGAGGGTAGTCTGTAGGTTGTAAACATTAGTAATTCCTTTATATTAAGTAATTTTTTCATTTGTTAATGATCATTTTGAGGCGTAACAATGATGAAGTGGTGTGCCATCTAATTGCAATGTAGTGCAATGGCTTCTTGAATGCTTAGCTGTTGATATGTGTGGCTTCTCACATTTGTAACGTGGGTACATGTGTGAAACTAATTTGTTGTTTTTGAAGATGGCAGCAATTAATCTTTCAAATGACCTGGCTAGATGAAATGAGAAGAAAGAGAGGACGCATGGAAAATAAATGCCAACATTAGAGGAGAAATTACATGATGACCTTACTGAACAATGATTTATGGATTCAGTAGTCAAGCAATTACAGCAGGTGATACCTTTGAAACTCCAAGCCATGGAAATTAAATTTGCTCCTCTGCAAACTGAACCTGTCAAGGACATCGAAACTGTTGGCTCCTGCACCATCATCCCTCTTCCTTCAACAAATCACCGAGCTTTCGGAGAGTGATAGAACATGTCACCTATTTTCTTAAGGTCCTTGGTCTGAAACAGTTCCATATTTAACTTTACATTTCGCATGTAGAGACAAACGATCATGACAACCATGCTACTCATGACAACTTCTATTACTAGTATTCTAGAGACTAAAGCAAGAATTATATTCCCTCATCGGCTTCCGGAAGTGCTGATAAAAGACTATGTTTATAATGCTGTCTCATATAAGTGCTTTAGCAGCAAGGTGATCATAAATCCTGACATCTGTGCTTGCTATCATGACTCCATGACTGCCATTCCTGTTGTAATGAGTCTTTAGAACACAACATGGCTTGTGACAAAGGCAACCTTTAGATGGTTTTCCACTGCAGGACCCAACCATGTAGGAACTCTTTCAGGGTCGTTTTCGGAAGTACCTACTCCGGGGTTGGTTTTTCTGAGCGGCCCTGAAAAACTGCTGGGCGGGGCATATCAACAATATTTCTTTCCAGCAAATCTCTTACTTACACCAATACTGTGCATGTGAAAGTGTGTGCTGATTGAAAAAGTATTTATGAAAGGTGCACATAAAAAGATGTAGACTAGTTATAAAGATCGCTAATTCCATAGCACCCTGGCATGGTCTGCATAGAGTAACAGCTGATGCACGCTGTGACGTGACCACAAGAGGAGAACATTGAAGAGCCTGATCTCCATATAGGCTAACACAACAAAGATCAACTTAGCAACCATCTCAATTCCCTCCATGTTGATGGAATTTACGTTGCGATCAAAGCTGATATTATTAGGCTGTTACCTCGCGAGACAAGAGGTTCCTACACAGCAATCGAAACCAAAAGGCTGAAAGGGCCGACTAGGGGGACGTTCCTGTAAACGTTCACACCACCTGGGAAGTCTCTTGATTAGTGATTGTTTATATTGCTATGGGTTACTGCCAACATTTTAATCTGAATGGCTTGTTTCCACGTCTATTTAGCTAGTATTACTATATAACTTAACGTATTACTGTAAACTCATGCAAAAAGAGGCAAAGACAAGGGCGAGCACATAAATATCCGTACATCAGCGTACATGTTCCTTCATTCTGTACAGACATTCAATATTTATTTATTTTTACACTTACAATCCGACTTCGAGTATTTTCAATATGCATATAGTATTTACCATATTTATACTGTATATATTATAGGCAACATAATCTAAATGTCTGCCAAAGCATCACACCAACCTCTACGAAGTCAAAATCCTTGTATGTGCATATAGTTGCCAAAATAAATCATTTTTTTGCTTATTTGCAATTCTGAATTTATTGATTAAATGAAAGTACTAAAACAAATACTATTTCTTAAAATAGGATTAAAAAAAATGCACAAGCAGATACATGGCAACAAGCAACCACACAATCACCCGCTGAAGGAGGGAGAGGAATGGCCAGTAAATTGTAAATGGCACTCTGTCAAAATCCATCCCCCGCACAGCGCTCTCACTCACTGGACATTTGATGAGTAGCTTTGTGTGTTCTTCTCTCAATGTCAAAACATCAGCAGGCACTCTGACTCTCTGATGGGGTCAAGACCTCTGCTGCTATGGGAGGGCTGTGGAGAACACCTCCTACCACACACGCTTTCCTGAGCGGAACATTGTGAGACGGGGACATGGCATTAAAATGGAAAGGCACACAATGCGCACATCGTAATTGTCTTAGTTTCTCCTAGGAGATTGTCTGAACCTTAGTCGAGCTTATGGTTAATTAGCTTCATAGCAGCGCCATTACCGTTCTCATTATGTCTACATCTTTATCCGCAATTGTACATTTGAATGCAGTGACACACAGAGTGATGCAAATCTAAGCGGACTCACAGCAGGCCGCGTGTTAGAGGACAGATGTACGGGCACGAACAGAAACGGCACCAGCAGCCTCATCATTTCCTTTCCTTTAGCCCATCTATAAATGGCATGCATTTTAATCCATTTAATTATGGATCCTCCCTACAATTACCTCAAATTAAATTACTTTGCAAACCTCCAAAGGATACATAGCTAACTAAGAGGAAGAGGATCATTCTGCGAGGGATTTAACCTCCGTTTCTCTGTGACACGTTTGGCAATCACCGCCACCTCTAAATCCAACCCCGTATGACACAAAAATATTGAGATTGTGCCTATTCTAGAAGCCAATCAGCCCTCAAACCCCTCCAAATCCCCTCTTTCCCAGTCCCACTCTATTCAAGGGGCTATAGAGATTACAGAGAGGAGCCGTGCCTGGCAGGCATGCCACACTTAAATAATCTCTGGGCGAAGTCCCAGTGTTAATTTGGGGTTTCTGGATCATGGCGCTGCCGCGCCGCTCCACGCTCCGTGGCACACTGGGCGCAAAGGATGGGCGTGCATCGGGAGACTGGGGACGTACAGGGACCGAGGGGCGAGACTGAGATGAAAGCAGGCAAGAGAAGAGACGGGAAGTGGGGGAAACAGAATAGAAAACTGGGGGTAAATATGAAATGTGAAAGAGGAATACATTTGGGCAGTTACATTGGGGAGTATGGAGGAGATGTCTCCACAGAAGGCTTAATGACATTTCTCTGCTTGTTACATACTTCATGGTCATGGGTGGGTGTCCCACATGCCAATAGATGAATATAAACTACTCTTAGCTCTCACCACAATGAACCCATGAAGACACAACTTACCCTTAGAATGCCAAATCAAGAATAAGTTAACACTAAACATTTGAAGATGAGCACTAACCTCATGTAGCCATGTAATAATCAGGCGATTTTGCAAGCTCAACCTCTACAATTTGCTTCGCTTTACATATAAGCCTGGGAACTCTCAATTAAAAACAGTCGGTTGAGAACCACCAGGCCAATCTGCATCCCGGTAGGTTGTTCAGTTGGTGCGGAAAGCACCTGTGTTCCTGGGAACCACATGGTTCCTGTTCTGATTGGTTGAATGTGGTCCAATCGTCTCCTAGTGCCTGTGTTTGAAAATCACAATCAAATGTTTGTTTTTTTTATGATTAGTTGAAGGTGGTCCAATTGACTGCTAATTATTTTATTTACACCTATTGGCACCCCCTGGCAGAAAACTATTTTCAATAGCGAGTTTCCAGACTGATATGCAAAGCAAATCATACCCTAGGCATAAGTTGCAAAATCAGAATAGTTTTACCAGGATAATCCTCATCTCATCCAGACACACAAAGAAAGATTAAGACAGAAAAAAAAGAGAGACAATTTAATTCATACAAATGTGAAGGTAACATGATTTAAAGGGGTTCTTTCTAAGATTTAGTATTATTGTGATTTAAAGTACTATAGTATTTTAAAAGCCTCTCATTTTGGGCAGGATATTTACATAATGTAGTCTAAACATAATGTAAGCATAATTAGCATCTTGAGACTAATCGCCATAAAATTCCTCATTTTACTGCCGAGAAGAGAGTACAGATAAAATTGAAAAGCACACTATTGAACGAAGCACACGCACATACACGTACACGCACCAACATACACACAACGGCTTTGAGCGTGCCGTGAGGACCCTGCTTTGCATCACTCTGCCTCCTAGTGGCGAGAGACTGCTGATACCCCTTTAACAATAGATGGCCAGAAAAACACAATTATAGTTCTTTATAAATAGGTCCTGCCAATCAAGGTGTCCATGATTGGCTCTGAATTAATCCATTAATATAATCCTCAAAAGGAGAAGACTTAGCCCACTGCTGACTCACCCTTCCACTTAGCTGTCCCTCTCTTCCCTTCATGGCGCTGACCTCATCAACCCTCCACCTGGCCTGTATTCCTCTGCTTCTTGGTTCCCCAGCAGTGAAGTGACCTCCCCTCATTCAGTCAGCATGGCAGAGTCACTCCCTGTCCTCTGGTGTAACGGGAGAACTCCTCTCTTCAGAGGGTTCTCATCCCCATCTGTCCCCTGAATGACACCCCCCTTCTCCCGTATCTTCCTCCCCTGTACCTGCTCTACGATTAAGATCAAAATTTTTTCAGGCACTTTTTAAATCTGTTGTAGCAGTTCATTTCAGGGTCACATGAGGATTTTGTTTTAGCTACAGAAGGCACCTAACGTTCTGACTTGTTTCTCTTTCAGATTTGGCTACCTCAAGGAGGGAAAAAGAGCAAAATAAATGAATGGGGTAACATATACATTTAGTCGTAAACCATTATCTATGGACAGTTTAGAGAATGTGCATCAGGCCAGATAAAAAGGTGTCTGGTCAGGCTTTACTGACCAGATGAAACACATTAAAAGCAGCAGTAATTAAGTGTAAATGCTGGAACATGAGGTTGTGTCGGGGGCCTTTGAC
This sequence comes from Percopsis transmontana, assembly GCA_025447815.1. NCBI lineage: Eukaryota > Metazoa > Chordata > Actinopteri > Percopsiformes > Percopsidae > Percopsis > Percopsis transmontana. The sequence continues at coordinate 2,282,950 of JAOEHI010000018.1, read as the reverse complement.
ACTTCTAATTGCATTTCTTTAAAGACCTGCCCTCTAGGTCCCACCAAAATTCATTAAAAGCCAAGCGCCTTGAGTATACGACAATAAACGTCATGAGTCCAAAAAAAAAAGGGAGAGGTGAAAGGTCCGTCTGGATATGGAGGGGGGTGGGTGGGTTTTGTGTGTGTGTGTGTGTGTGTGTGTGTGTGTGTGGCGGGGGGGGGTTCCTGTACCTGTTAATTACAAAACACAAGGGGACATCAAGAGGCTCCTTTCTTAATCCTTCCCCTTCATCTGATGCCATAACAACAAGGCCTGCTAGGTTAACCCCAGTTGTATGATAATCTTGGCCGATATACAACTGTGCACCCTAAATACTAGTACAGCAGGAGAATACAAGCATCGAGACATATTTTATTAACCTCTGACAATAGCACGGACGCTTAATATGCTGTCTACGTGGTCCAACAATGGTTATGTCGGGTAATTTGACATGGGCCGGTAATGGTCAACAGCCTTGATCCCGGACATTGGACAAGTACAGACTTTTTTATTGCTGTCAGACATGTTTTCATATGCAGTCAATTACATGGTCAGAAAAAGCTATTTAATGTCACTAAATGAAAGGCAGTAGAATTAAGAATTCACACCAGATCAAAGCTGCCTGGTGTTTCAAGGGCTCCATAAAAGTGTCTCCCAGATGAGAGCACATTATAGTAATACACTGGCTGATAGCAGTGGCTTTCACTTTCAGAATCACGTAAACTAACTGAAGTCCCAGACCCCACACGTGCCTGAGCGCCCTTGAAGATCCTTGAAGATCCTTTAAATTTAAAATACAGATTTGGGTAATTCTTAATATAAATAAATATATATTCTTCTTTTATTTCTGGTCTTCGCTTTTGAATTACGCCAGAACACTTCTCATCGTTAGTACAACAATCTCTTGAGACTCAAACAAACACAAGATCTAAGATAGCTTTGTCTTTTATCTACTGTGGCCTGAGGCTGATTCCACTGTTCATCAAAAGGTCTATGCACCCAGACAGCGCTGCCAATAACAGCCTGCTACTCTGTCCCAAGACACTCCACAGGTCTGTTAACCACTATGTTGCCCGCCTGCTTTGAATGAGTCAACCACCTTTTTCATTTTAAGTGATAACAATGTTGTGATGCACGTCTCAAACGCAGTTGCGCGTTCTTTCATTCTTCGATTCCAAAGAGAGTAACTGATTATGATGGTACGGTATGTCTAGTGTGCATGTACTGTATACTGTAGAATCTACAGTTTACTTATGGTCCTTTTCATCATATATAAATGATTATATATATATTTTTTTTTAACGGAAATAATAAAGAAAGTTGCTTTATGAATTTGGAACATGGAGCCAACCAAATGTCCAGTGAATTCCACTCCAAACAGAAAAGGCTATTTTCAATTAACTTCTCCCTGTGAGATAAGGCAGCGGGCCAAATGATCTGAATTTGATTAAAATATTTATACCCTCCACTTAGGGGGAGGCATATGACCGTGTATAGCTTTGGGGGCGATACTGTCATCTAAGCTGTTTGCACTCTCCACGATGAATCCTAAAGGCAATGTAATTACTAACCCACTGCAAATTAAACCAGGGTATGCACTTGTCTGCAACATAGGAAACTGTATGGAGAGAGGTGACTTCACTAGTTTTAACTACCTCTATCGGACACAACCTCCGCAGAACAATACGTTTTAAATGTCAGTTCAGGTTCTTACTACTGCTATAATCCTCCACCCCTGAAGGTAGCCGCAGCCTGGAATTGTGGCATACATCATATATTGAACCCATGATTGAAATTTTATTGCTTTTACTATATTTTTACCCTTCTCTCCCATTTCGGTTCCTCTAAGAAACTCTCTTTAAAAAGGATATATCGTGCCAGGAAATGACCCCACTTTTTTCAATAAAAGATTAAGATGATCTTATTACCTTCCCATTAAGAACATAACATTTTGCTAAATGGACTGCTATTTAAAACACTGCTTGGAGCTCTCAGCCAGATTCAATGAATCTCTGTTGCACTTTAATCAACTCTGGCTCCACTGTTTCCACGAAGCCCTTGCATGATTAAGAAGAATAAAAATTCATAGTATTTGATTATTCCCAGTCCTAATTCAACGGGGAGAAAAAGTCCCCAACGGGTAATCTCACATATATCTACTGCTCCATTCCAGAGTAAGAGGCAGAGACATTTCAGTGCACAAGTGCACACACTGTATAGGGGCAGAACCAATTGCATGGTTAAAGTGTGAAGCGTGGTGATTGGTGCAGAAAGAATGCACTGTGCACACATGGGGGAGGGGGAGGGGGGGGCTGTTGAAGAGCCTGAATAATTCGAACATCACTTTAGGACGCTGCATGCATTTAACACCATCTAGCTTCCATTTGAGAAAGCCGATGAACTGATTTGGGAACAGTATTTCATACTCTTGGCGAAGATACAAACTTCTGATGTACAGAGTATAAGTGGAGTCATTTTTTCCCCAAGCGCACACATTGACACATAGAGGTTACTCGGACCCAAATGCCTAGCACAAATGCCTAGCACACTTAGCCTATCAGTCATGAGCATGAGGACTCTGAATAACAGAGCTTTTGGCAGAAAAGGTTATGGGTGTTGAAGATGTGCAAACGGCAATAGTGCCACAGTAGAAACAGCTGCATCAGCTGTTCTATCACAGCCCAGACAGCTCACGTACCCAAGGGAAAGGTCACAGCAGCCCATTTCCAACGGCTTCTAGTCAAAGTGAACCATATAACGTCCCATCGCTGCTGATCATGTGACCCCCAGGGCGGTAAACTGGCAGTTGTCAACATCAGTGACTCCCTGTCAATTTTAGGCCTGTCCTACATCTGCTGTATTAAAGTGGGAAAATAAAATAATTCTAGATAATGTGTTGATTTTTACTCTAAAGGGTTTATTTAGGACATCAATGTCATCAACATTTGGACCAGTTAGGTATAAAAATACAAATGATACATCTGAAGTACAAATTGGAAATTGTCTCAACCATAATCTCCAAATAATCTGAAACTCGCTAAACTAGAATTTTTCTATGAAGTACAAAAGGTTGTACTATATACATTATACAACATGTTCTATATTGAACATACAGTACCTTGCCCAGTGCCATAAACTATGGCATTTTGCATTTGTATTTTACAATATGGCTTTTTTTTATTCCACATACTTGTGGCTCAGCTATGTTATACTGTAGTTACTATTGTTGTTTTTAAAAGGAAAAAAAAAAGTACACTCAAGCATCTGCTGTATTTCCGCATCATGAGTCGGGGTGCTGCTATCCAAGGCACATATGGCCCTCCTGATAGGGTAGGCTTACGCTTTGTCTTCTCTGTAAACCCCAGCTGCTGCTCTTGTTGTTACATGATGTTTTTTGGTACACTTCGACTTAATTTCCCCTCTAACCAGACATTTTTTGTCAAAGCCAAGATTTAACTTTTTTTTTCAAATATAAAGTTGTTTTAAAAAACACAGATTGGCTGGGTCAGTCATATAGAGTCCACACTCTATATGAAAATAGATAAGAATATTAAAGAGAAACCTTCGTTTCAATAAGAGATGAAAAAGTTAGCATCGTTTTCATGGTCATTTTTAGTACTTCAAATGATTTTGGGAGAATGAGTAGCATATACTAAGTGAAGCAAAATTTGTCTTCGACAATGCTATACTAGTTGGTCTGAACAGATTTTAAAGCTACTTGTGTTCAAGAGGTCATACACTGGATAGCTGATCAGCCAAAGAGCTGTCTGCGCCGGACGAGCTGCACTTAAAGGTCACTAACATGAGGAACAGAAGGTAATGAGGTGAAAAACCAGCTCAGCGCCTTGCACCAGAGCATGTGTACACTTCAACTGTGAGAAGAGGTCTTACAAGAAATGGTATTGTACGATGTGTTGCAGCTAAAAAAAACATTCCAGTGGACAGGCAACAAGCAGAAGACATTGGACAACATGAAGCATGAGTGACAACCATTGGTAGTCTTATGGAGTGATGAGTTCCAATTTGAAGTCTGTGATGATGCCTGTATTTGAGAGGTTTTAGCAGTGTTAGAGAGAAGGAAGATGATATCTGTCTGCAGCTTTCTGTGAAACGTGGTGGGCTTTGACGGAAGTCTGACACAGTCATAGAGTCTGGGGTTACATTTCAAACAGTGTAGAGGGTTTGGTCACAATCTGTGTAATAATAAACACTCCGATTTATCGGAAATGTATAAGTTTTAGTTCTAAGATTTATATATTTTTTCATATTATTTAACATAAGAGAGGCAAACAAATAAACATTGTTGTTTTTTTGTTGCTATTTACATACAGTACTGTAATTGTTGTAGAGAACTTAGTTCCATAGGCTTGGCCAATTAGAATTGCAATACAGTTTTGTTGATGCAAATAAACACTGTTCTTTGACACCCCTGTACATCACTTGGCTGTTAAAACTAATTAGCTCTCATGGACTTTGTAGAGTGCTACACCAGTCAGCTGTACCTCAGCTATAGGCTGATTGTGTGACGGGTTTGAGCAACATGCCACAAATGAATGCTGTCAGTAGCGCTTCTACCACTCGCTCCGTCGCCGGGCTGTATGCCTGAGCGCTGCTTCAAGGTCCGCAGAGTAGAGACACCAGATCGAGAGACAGGGATGGGATTCCGGCAGGGGCCCGCTAGGCTCGGCAAAATGTGCGTCCCGTCTGGCATTTAAACCACCCCTGCTTTCTCCTATGTCACGGGAGAAGTGACGAACTTGACAGGCTCTATCCTCTGGGAACTGCTGGGCCCCTTTCCAATCTCCCTGGGTCAGCAAGGGGGCGAGACGCCAGCTAGGAGCTCCTGGCTAGGAACACTAATTATCATGGCTGCCTCAGATTCAGTAGCTGTGTTAGGCTCTAGGTAGCACACACCTCCTGGTCCCACTGTCAGATGCCTCACAGGACTGGCCCTAATTGTGGGGATTGTAAAGTTATGGATGTTTAGGCTCAGGCTGCAAGCGGAGCTCTCCACATCGCTGACTTATGTAAATGAATGGGTAAACAAGCAGGGTTTTAATGCCCTGTATGCACACACATACACATGTGAACTCCCACAAACAACCGTTCGTCCACACACCAGCCCTCCGGGTTGCACGGATGTTGCTGTTGGTAGGAATCGTTATGGATTGTTCTCATTTTATTTTATGTGTAATAGTCTGATAAAAATAAAAATATGGGGGCCAGTCATGTACACACACACACACACACACACACACACAGAGAGACACACAACACCGCAGTACTCTCACTAACACTCCCAGTATCGCCTCAGCCCAAACTCATGATAATTTAATAAATGCCTGAAGGCAGAGTTTGAGGCCATGGACAAATATAAATATTAATTAACACACTAGGGACCCGGCAATGTGTGGAAAGCTCTCTGCTTATTGGCTGCTACCATATTAAAGAAAACTCTGGTCAGATTTTATAATGTGGTTTAGAATATGTATTAGAACTTCAAACATTAACTTCTGAAGTTAACATCTTCGAGTGATATTGAGTCTTTAAAATTGTAATTTATGTAACTTCTTACGAGTACCCTAAACTTAAGATTGGATAAACCTCTTTGATAAGCAACGGTTTATCTGACACATGTTTAAAGTTCAGAAAAGAGTTCTCACTCAAAAAGTACTCACCAAACTAATTATATTTTATTAGTATAGAAAGAACAAGGCTCCGCGTTAGTGGGATCCATATTTCTATTTCCGGCATGGCACCGAGGTAAACAGAAAACGCATAGTCATTTAGCAAGCGTCAATTTAAATGATGTGCCCATTATGTGCACTGAGCACCAATCCCGTGTCACTGTGTCACGCTATACACATCTCTTTGAAGCCCCTCAATGTTCCCCTCAATGCACTTTGACGTCAACAGTGTGCCTAGGTGACAGGCCGGTGCGGTGTACTATCATCATCATTATCGTCATGTAGAGAGTGGGCAGTATGTGACATGTTTGAAAGGAATGGCCTCTAACCTAACATCTCCCCCATGCTATATGATAACCATATTTAGTGTTGCCATATAAGGTGGAGTAGAAGTGTGGGTAAACACAGTTACATGGTGACGTGAATAAACAATGTGGATAGAAAAAAATACGATTATAGATGATCCATCTCAGTTAATTGGACACAGCTTAGTTGGAAAGTTAAACATTGTGTCAGCTACACTCCTAAGAGCACTCAAACGTGTTTCTCTCTCTCTTACATGCATATAAACACACACACACACACTATAACACCTACCTCACCACTCAACTGGATAATATATTTATCTCACACCATGACACGCAGTTGTCACTGGAAGGCTGAATACAATACCAGAATTTCTCAAGTGATTGAACCGGCACAAGGAACAGGTGTACCAGCGCACACTTTCAGCTAAGCTCTTTCATGTGAGAATTAGAAAGCATTACAAAAAAGAAGCTTTCTGATCTCTGCTATGGTGAAGACTGCACCGCATCGGGGAGAAAGAAATAAAGGGTACACTTTACGTTTCTCTGCCGTCCAGCTCTACCGCATAATCCCAACAGAAAGGAGTTTTATTTTTCAAAATGCACCCTCAGTAATGTCTTCAGCTTTTAATGCAGATTTTAATAGAGATATGATTAGGACTGCCTACAGTATGTGTAATCAACCAGACTGGCACAGTGCACTCATGGTTATAAATAGTCTACTCAACCCTTGGACACAGAACAACCCAGTCTGTGATGGTAACCTGAATGATGCCTCTATGATTATAGTTTCTCATTAGAACCAAAATTAGAGTGAGTTCAATTTAAGTCAGAGCAGGATGCTGGTCACCCACATTGCAACACTGCAGAGGTACAAAAAGATGACTCCCAATGAGTACGGATCGAGTATACCAGCCTCATTGAGTTTCTGTTGGTATCTAGTCTTACTTGAGACATCCAAGTTGTTGAAATGACTACATTAATGAAGATTGGATTTAACTGCAGGTGTCTCACTATTGGAAGTCAACATTTTTTGACGTCCAAAATGGCAGTGTAAACACTATGGGAATCATCAATAGGTAACACAATTTTAGATAAACTATAAAGTAGAAAACACAATGTCCATAACCTAGTGTTCAATCAATGAAATTGCCGTACTGCTGCATTTCAATAACCCAGCACTTTAGTAGTTGGCAATTATAATATTTTAGACGTGACGGATGAAATCCTGGTAGGCGGAGCCGAACAAAACCGACTAACCTAGGCCTACCCTGAAACTACCCGGAAACTACCCTGAGATGCCTAACTGGGGAGGTGGGCGAAGGAACCTTTTGACCAAACTTAGCACAGCACCAGCCTAAACAGAATATGATTGTCTTACTCGTGTGATGATGATTAGCAAGCCGGTGTGGGGACAGGAGGGAATCTCCAGTGACGTAGCTATACGGGAACTTTCTTACGAGGGCTTCCCCTGTGCGGAGGTCCTTGATCACAGGGGTGCACAGCTGACAGTGGCTGTGTGGTTTTGGGATGCCGACAGGATCACAGATAAAAGCTGGGTGGTTTGGCATTCGTCTTTTTTCTTCTTCTTTGAATTAAACCCGGAATCGGTTTGCATCAGTTTCTCATCAGTTTTCGAAACTGAGGGTCAGTTGTAGGCTAAGCTGTGCCTTTTCATTTTACATTGGATGCACCAAACCTGCGGTTGATCATGTCACTACCCTCTAACTATCAGTTGCGGCGCCAGGTTCGCTGAGTCAGAGGTTCAATATCATCTCTGATTTTGTCTAGTAACTGTATTATTGCATGACTGCTTAATCTGTAATGCTTGAGGACTTCTTGGTTACTCAAATTAAAATTTGAGTGGCGAAAGTCCTCTCTGTCTCCTTGGCCTGTGTCCATAGGTGTAGGTTTGGTTAGGGATTGTAGGGACATGTCCCAACTAATTACCATTAAATTGACCCTACAAAAAAATGCAATTTCCTTAATAAATAAAAAAATCCAAAGCAAATTCTTTCAAAGTATACATTTCCGTCGTGGAGTAAGCTGCTGATGAAAGGCCCCTGAGTCTTTCACTGAACGAGGCTTCTGAGTCTTTCGATATATATATATATATATGTCAGCGATAAAAAATGTAACAAAAACATGTAAAAATAGTACAATAGTGTAATAGTACCTTAAAACTAGACAAATATTAATAAAGCTTAGTTACTTGAAAAACAAATAATTCATATCAAAATGAACTCAACCCAGACAGTTTTCTTGGACAAAGGCGTTATACAAACGTGCATCGTAGCACAAGAAGAAGCTAAATATGTGGCCAAGAAACTTGAGAGAAACGTAAGAGAGGAGTAAGAGCATAAGGGTGCAAGACAGTAAGAGCCAGATTTTTCCTGTGAATTTACCTTTTAAGATAACTTTTAAAGGGTTTGTTTTTAATTTTGGAGGGAGGATATTTAATTTAATTTTTGGTCATTCGGATATTTTATCTTGTCGTAAATTCTTCCACCATGCCCAAAACATCAGATCCATTTTTTTTACATCAGAATTTACATTCACCATGATCATTACATTCAGGTGTACATAAACAATACAACAATTACTAGGCAATGTAAGAAGGCACAGTAATAGGATTACCTAAATGTGAATATCTAACGTATATAATCATAATGATGTGTGGTTATAAGGATGTGTGGCATTTTGTCTATTAACTGTTTTTATAACTACATGAGAGGATTCCTGTGTCTTTGTCTAAATCGACTCACAGATCTCCCTTTGACACGTTCTGCAGAAGAGAGCAAGACTAAAACAAAAAACAAATATCTCTACCAATTTGACTTTAACAGATTTAACAGTTGAATTTTCAGAATTTTCAAAAGTGATTAGTTTAGTTAGTTAGTAAATTATGTTAATCCTATTTACAGCAGAGAGACAGCACACAATACCTTTGTATTCAGGTTGATTGGCATTGTTACACTGATGATCACATTTCATTACATTCATTCCCATAGCCGAAGAAAAAAAACATTTGATTAGCCAAAATAGTCTTAGTATCATCTCTTGGCAAGGACAAGGGGGTTTTCCTCACTGTCTCTCCCAGGATCATAGGGAGGTGTCAGAGGAGTGTGAGTGGGGACTGGTTCCCGCTGTCTCCCTGAGTCTGTTTTAGATAGTGTCAGATTGTGTTGTTGTCTTATTGTGTAGAGCTGGGGGTACTGCTTTCATGTGCTGGTCAGAACTCTGAGGCTCAGAGAGGAAGTGTAGGGGGGGAGCGATGCCTGGTCCATACTCCACAAGGGTTAACATGGTCTACCATGCAAAATTGCAGCTTCTTGTGGGGGTTAGATTAAATGGAATCCGTCTCACCTACAGTGGCAAATTCCACTGCAGTAAGCAACAACTGCCTCTCAAAGCTCTGCCTGACATTTCTAGGGATTAGCCCGCAATGTTAAGGCAGGACACAGTAGGGGACAGTAGCCGTGTGGCATGATTCCACCCCCACTATATTTATTATACAGTAAGCAGAACTCAGTATAGTAGTTGCTGGCAGTAGTTTCTGTACAGCTACTCCCAGACACAAAAAAAGGAACAGATGTGAAAGTCAAAACCTTGCTTATTCAGATGAGCATGCACACTCAAATTCCATGGAGTGGTTTTCTTGTGTGTGTGTGTGTGTGTGTGTGTGTGTGTGTGTGTGTGTGTTGCGATGCCTTTGTTTGTGTTTGTGTGTATCTAGGAGTGAAAGTTACGTAGATGTGTCTATTTGAGCTGACACATCTTTGCGTTCAACATTTTAGTCGATCCTGGTTTAGGAGCAAGTTTAATGCATAGCGCTTGGCAGTTGTTTTGGTTTATCTTGGTTTGCCTTTCCCCCTGCATGAGTTTCTCCTTTGGTGAAGCTCCTATTTGCACTTGATGAAAATCAAACTCCTAGGCTTTTGCTTTTGATACCGTGCCATAGGTAAGCACAGGTAAGTTAACGAAGAGAAGCACATATCCTATACCAATGCCCCCAATGAGTGTTAAGAAACGAATATCACTGAATGCCAATCTGTCTGTCTGTAATTACATATTATAATTAGTTCAATGTCAGGAGAACATTCATAGCTCTGAGACTTTAGCACAAAAGAGCTGTCTAGAGTAAATGGTATTATATTAAATTGTTGGCATTATGTGTCAAAGATGAAACTTTTCACTTACTTACTATATACTGTATATATAAACATCTCCTTTTCACAGGCTCTCTTCTACGATTACATTTACATGTACAGAATTTAGCAGACACTTTTATCCAAAGCGACATTACAATCAGTACATTTGTCAACAGTTAAACTGGTTAACCACCAGTTCTTGCAAGCAAACAACATTCTCCTACAATAAGGACATCATTATGTCATCATGGTTATTTCACTTATGCATTTTCAGTATACATTACTCAATATTATCCTATAAAAATCATCATTCAATCCCTAAAAAATTAATTAAATGCTAGCAGCTTAATATTCTAAGAGCTGATCTAACAGAGTAGAAAAGAGGAAAGGAAAGGAGAATAGACAGAGGATAAAGGATTGATATAGAGGATTTATGTTAGTGGGAGTAGTATGTTATAGAGAAATCGGTGGTTAAGGTACCAAGGTGGATTTTGAAGAGATGGGTTGGTCTCTTGAAGAAGATTGGTAGTGATTGTGCTGATTGTGTGTCCTGACTGCTGCAGGAAGCTCATTCCACCATTGCGGCGCTAGGACAGAGAAGTCAAGACTGGGCTGAGCAACTCTTGGGCCTGTAATCTTACCATAGCTTAGAAGTAGAGAGGAGCAATTCATTGTACTGCCTTGTAGGCCAACACCAGTGTCTTGAATCGGATGGGGAGCCCGTGAAGGTCTCGGAAGAGGGTTACATGGGAGAACTTTGGTTGGTTGACGTGCTGCTGCGGTTTGTATTTTTTGTAAGGGTCTGGAAGCAGATACCGGTAGTCTGGCAATTAAAGAGTTTCTGTAGTCTATACGTGACATTACTACAGCTTTGACCAGGAGCTGTGGCACTTCTTTTGTAAGGAACGGCCTTATCCTTCTGTAGAGGGATAATCTGCAGGGTCGGGTCGTTGCAGCAATGCTAGCTGCGCAGGACAGGAGGACACAGTGGTGTTCTCAAGGTTAACTGACAGGTCCACTTGAGGACAGTCCTTTGCCGGAAGGTAGAGTAACTCTGACTTTTTAAGGTTGAGCTTGAGGTGATGTGAAGACATGCCAGCACTGATGTCAGCAAGACATTAAGATTGGCATAGCAGTGGTGGGAGAATCCAGAGATTACAGAGCTAAGTGATCTAGTGTACAGTGAGAAAAGTAGAGGTCCCAACACCAATCCTTGCGGAACCCCAGTGTTGAGTGAGCAGGGTTTGGACAGGTGTCCATTCCTGAGGACTCGATAGGAGCAATCTGTCAGATAGGACTCAAACCAGGAGAGCGCCGAGTTGGCAATGCCCAGCTCAGCAAGGGTCAATAGAAGGACCTGGTTGTTTACCATGTCGAATGCTGCAGACTGAGAGGATGAGGACTGAGGAGAGGGAGGAGGCTTTAACAGTGTACAGGGCTTTTGTCACTATTCAAATCAAGCACTTTTCACATAGAAAGTTCTTCTTTTTTTTTGCGAAACCCAACTAAATAGATCCTGACATTGGCAATCAAGTGAGGTCAAGTGCTATGAAGACACTTGTTATTAAGTTTCTCTATCAACTAAGCTCCCTAGTCATAAGAGTGTGTTGACATAACATGGGTCAGTATTAGAACGCACCAAAAACAACAAATCAGAGTTCAGAATAGTTCACTTAGCACATTCTACACAATCACTGTTTGATTCTGAAAAGGTTGTGCAAGATACTGGAAGTTATTAACATTTGCGGTGACTAATTTCCACTATACTGTACCATTTCAAGAGAGGAGACTTGCTTTTCTCTTCTGACATACTGTATCTTCGCTATTTTCCTGTCATGTTGCTGTAGCCTACCCAGCATGCATCCTGCCCTCAGAGTAATTAGTTCTCACCCAGCTTGCTTCACCTGTCATCTGTACATCTGCATTCATTTTGATTTTCTTCCTCACCTCTTACAGTACAGTGTGACCATCAACTGTCTCCTTGTTTCTCTCTTAATCAAAACACCCAGGTTCACACATCATGTTGTCATGTTATTTTGTTTGTAGCATTCATGCAATCTATTTATATGGTTCTGTCCACCAGTGATGGGAAAGTTCACTTTCTACATGAACTAGTTCAAAGTTCCGTTCACAAATTTAAAAATGAGTTCAGTTCATAGTTCATACTTCAAAAAAATTAACTAGTTATTTTTTTCCATATGTTGCTGCGACCAATTATTTTTCAAAATAATTTTTCGCCTCCATGCTGCTTTTTGTTTTGATGACGCGTGCAGTGGTGCGACACTGGTGCTGGTGTTGCCAGATAGCGTGTTTTTTCCGCTACATATTAAGGCCTGTTTACGGTGTGTTTT
>JAOEHI010000018.1:2219765-2261162 GCA_025447815.1 Percopsis transmontana | reverse complement strand
GAACGAGTTCACAGTAACGTTCATCAGGCAGTAATACAGTACGTTCAGTTCACGTTCGCCCAAAATATGAACGAGTTTATGAACTATCGTTTTATGAACTATCGTTCAATGAACGCGTTCAGGCTTAACACTGCTGTCCACCCAATCTGAATAATGTATGCACCAGCATTTTATTTAATAACTAATCAGCATGAACCTTAGTCTTGCACGACTAACAAGGTTGAAAAAGGACATAATGTGGTTGTTATTATGCCAGTGGCCATACCTATCTGTGATAGTACCATAAAACTGCCACATAATCTGCACTACTTCCATTTCAAGTAGGCAAAAAGTAGGCAAAAAGCTATTCTTGCATATAAGAAAGCAAACATCGAGGCAATGTAATGGCATTGTTGCTGTCAGTGGCTATTATAAAAGTCTAGTCTAGCCACTATTTATTTTACAAGGTGCCAGACATGTAACAATCAACCACAAGTTAGTTGGACTATTTTAGTTTTGGTTTCATGTATGCAATTTGTGACACTTTATTTGAATAAGTAAGTAAACCCAACTCCCTATTCCTTACTGAGAATTGTTGTCGTCAGCTTCGTCAAATGGGCATAATCATTAGATTAGCTCAAATGTTTTAGTGCAGTTTAGACCGGGAATAAAAACGTGACCGTTTTGAATTAATTACTTTCTTCTAACGTCAAAGCTCTGCATATCAGTCTGGCAACAGTCTGTTCAAAGTCGTTTATCATAAAGTGGGAGCCAATAGTCAATCAAATTACTAGCAGATTGGACCACCTTCAACTAATCACAACAATAAACATTTAAGGTCATTTTTAAACACAGGTTCTAGTAGACGTTTTGACCACCTTCAACCCACGATCATGCGTATCCATTAACTACTAATTTTTCAACCGACACCTGCTGGAGTTTGCAGTGTCACACTAAGTTCTAAATTGGCAAAATTTCTGCAATTAACAAAGAGGCATCGTTGTGAGTCCTGGAGGAACTCTGCACCAGTTAAATACCATATGTTTCGTTTAGAAACTGACTGTACACACCGGCACACACACACACCGGCGCACACACAGACAGTAGCTAGTGCGTACACTGAGACACGCGCATTAAGATTCCACTCTGGTTTGAACGGATGTCTGAAAGAATTGATCACGGTGACATCACCTCCAGTTTGTCAGAAGTGTCTTTCTTCCCCTCCTGTTTCTCCCTTCTCCTTCCTGGTGTATTGCTGTGAGTCCTGCTCTAAGCACACAGCGGGGGATTAGTCCCTATCACAGTACCCACTACCCCCCCTCCCCCCATTCAGTTGAACAGGGTTAAGGAGCAGCCTTCTCTGAAGATACGATTTTCTTAGAAAGGACTCTCACAGTCCTTTTTAAAAGGACCCAGAGTGGAACTTTAATGCCACAATAACCCATTTAAGTTGCTGTCTCAACACAAATACTCTCTTGTGCTTCCCCATCTCTCTCTCTCTCTCTCTCTCTCTCTCTCTCTCTCTCTCTCTCTCTCTCTCTCTCTCTCTCTCTCTTCCTCCATGGGTATCAGGGGCCTACAGGCATTTCAGTCACATGAAAAACATTTTTATTATTGCTTTATATCGTGAGGGAGTAAGAAAATATTGGTTATATGCCAAAACACTAAGGTACTGAAATATGAATACAAACTAGAGATGTATATTGTCTGAATAGATCTAATAGCTACTAGCACATGGATTTATGGCTGATAGGTTGTTACAGTGTACTAGGTGGGCAGAGGTTTGCCAGTGTTTTACTAGGTCGCTAGTGTACTGGGAGGTTTTAAACAGTAGACAGTACACATCCCACTCAGGACATCACACCGTAACTATGTGGCATCCCATAATATCATGCTGGTAGTCCAGGACATCTCATAATACCAAGGCATCAAAACACAGCACAGTGAAACCTATTATATGCCAATAGTATTAACAAACTCCCCATATAATACAATAGGTCATCCCCTAATAGTCAGTACACGGGTGACTAATAACAACGATAGCAACCAGATAGCAAATCACACAATAAATAATATTTAAATAACCATTACTAACCGGAAGACAGCCCTCACCCCTCAACAAGATGGCATCCAGCAATATAATAATATCCAAAATTATAGTACCACCCACTGGACATCCTATAATAACCTACTGGACTGTCACAGTCCAGTATATCACATTGTATGGCAGGAGGGCAATGACGTACAAAGAGAAGCACAAATACGAAAGACGTGAAATGGTAGAAATAGGAATAGATCACCACCTGTAAGAATACATAACAAATAAACTGGATGGAAGACTCTTCTGAGAGCTTGCATTTTATGGCTAAGATCACTCATCAAAATAATTGCCAAATGGATTATTGGGTCATAGCCCCTGCAGTTTCTTCACAACTTTTGAAATCACACAGTTGTGTCAGCTTGCTGAAAGCTGACACATTTTTAACTTCTAACACTTGGCACTCAGAGTGCTATGCTCACACCGCTATTGGAAGCATTTATTTTTTAAATAATGAGCCTAAAGGCCAACACTGGAAAGAAACAGTCCCAGTGTAGAGCATGTCTTTTGAAAATACATTATCATGTATGTTGAAAAAGAATGCACATAAAGTATTTATGTTTTAACGTGTTTCGGCCTTTAATGAGTCTTGAACAAAGCTGGGCGAACTGCTCCATTTCTATTTGTTCCATTCGTCCTCGTCTCAAGTGAATTGCTAATTGTAGCTCTCTAGTTAGTTAGTGATTTTATCTAAAGCCAATTTAAAAAAAGACTAATAAATAATTTTTATATAAAGTCAATTTAGTTATACATTTGTTTTTTAAAGAATATATATATATATATATATATATATATATATATATGCAAAACAAATACAGTATGGCTCACCAAAAGAATATGAATGACTCTGCTTGGGTCTTTTTTCAGCCACTCTAATTAGTCATCCTATTTCATGTCATGAATAATTTGAAATTACACATAATACTATAATCTTGTGTTTTTCTGCCTTGCTATTGTGACTCGCCATCAGCATAGAGGATAGTTGTCTTCTGCCCGCCCTAAATGTTGGCAACGTCTCCCGTGATAATGACTGAGGCTACCCTGAAGACGGTGTTTACTCGCTAACAGCAGCGGCAGCATTCCCTCTCTGTATGCTCCAGCAGACATTTCCATTTACCTCCCCTTCTGAAGCCACTGCCTAATTTCTCTTTGGAGACAGAAATCCTTTAAACCCCATTGTATCCTGGGGCAACATATTTACAGAGGGCTGGCTTTCCAATACCTGAGAGAGATTAACGCTGCACCCTGATTTATGAATCCATGCCACCCTGCCACAGGCTTGGTCCGGAGCGCTAGCTACTCCAGTCCTGCAAGCTCCTTTTCCAACAATGGGATTTGGACATCAGGAAGATACAGGCGTACACGGCATGCGCACAAACAGACACATACAAACACACACACACACTGACACACACATACATGCAAACTAACACAAGGTTTGAATGTAGCAAACATCATGAATATGCCGAGCCTATTCGTGTGAAATTCCCCTATAGGAAACATCACAGCGGTTGCAGGAGTGAAGCTAGCTGGTAATTAAGAAGATCTCACACCACAGCTGGCAAGTCAGATCTAGCCCATCTGATCAAAGCTGAATTCTTAGATCATGTGAAAACGTGTTAGATGGATAGATGGATGGACATGCGAGTATAGGTAGGTCTAACATACAGTAAAAAAGGTGTTATTGACTAGAAGAGCACGACGGCCTTTGGCATCCTATTTCACAAGTATTACTGGCTGTCTACTATTGAAGCTGTCTGATGCTGCCAGGCTGAGTGACAAGCTAGTAATTCTTTATCCTGAATGGTGGCTCACTGGCCATGTGTAATACAGGAAAAACACTGCTGTTGGCAGGCAGTTTAGTGATTCAATGGACATGTCAACACTGCTCTTGTTCATTTGACAAATATAAAAGCTTGAATCTTAATGTTCTGTCCAGAACTGACAGATATTTCAGCCATACCTAATTATTAAATTAGTTTTTCTTGGTTGGTATATTGTTATATTGTATCGTTGAATGTCATCTGTACATATCATAGAACCCGCATTTGGCCTTTATTTTAAAAGACCCTCAAACTTTCAAATTACAATAACATACTGTACAATAGCAAATACTGTTCAAGAACTGTAACAGACTGAAATAAATGGTAATATATAAATATATATATAAATCTATACAGTAACCAAAAGGTATAAAACATTGTTGGAAAGGAAATAAAGTATATTAGTGCCAGAGCTATAATGTGTAGCTTAGAATGATATATTGAGATGGTCCACTGCTAATATTGTAATTCAGTTTACATTTTCATCATTAATACTCACTAAAAGTGTAGACATGTTTTGATGTGTATACTTTGGGTATAAAAATATCAGGAATTAGACTTCATTCATCAAAATGTAAATGCATTTCCTTACATCTGTATGCATTGATGTTTGACAGTGATGTTACACTGACAATTAACATTTAAAAACAGCTACAAAGTATTTTATGACAGCTGTATGAACATGGATTTTATAAGTTATTTAGCATTACGTGAATGTTTAATCGAGCCTAAGCGTTTGACTATATTGTGACCAAGAGGCACACTGGTGTGAGACCAAGTGTAGAATTGAACACAGCACAATATCTTAACAAAAGAGTTATACATTCTCTTCTACCCATCAATGATTAATGCTTAAAGTGGTTCCATTTTCATGGTAGAGAACATAACAATCTTGCTTTTTGAGTATTTTGTCCCGCCACTTACAAGTCACTACTTTCTCCCAGTCATGTTGTGCTATTTCAACAACCTCTGTCCTCTCTAGTCTCTAGCTGTATAAATAGCACGGGCAACCAATTTTGTAAACCTTGTTCCTGCTAGCATCATAACAAGCAGTACAAATAAGTCTGTTTCTAAAACCTTTTTTAACTGCTTATCCTTATATTAATTTAAACATTAAATAAAATGACACTAACACATCACACAATTGCATAGTCTGTCATGTGTTTATGGTGTTAATGCATTTGCCAGTCACAATTACTGTACTGCAAAATGAATGCAAGTTGATTGCTTGAAAAATGTCCTATAAAAATGTACAACAATTCACCATTAAACAAATCACCATTGTGCTGCTGCGTAAAAATGTGCAATGTATTGCACATACTGATATAAATAGATAAAGGTACACTTTCCATTTTCAATATGTTCTTATTCCTTTTGTCTTAGATGATCTTCTCCTCCATCACTCCTTTCCTATTAACGTTCTAACCTCATACATTTTTTTCACCCTCTATATCTTATTATTTCAGCCTGGGGGGCGGGATAGCCTAGCGGTCTAGGCGTTGGACTCCCAGCCGTAAGGTTGTGGGTTCGAGCCCCAGAGTCAGCTTACCTGTAAACATCCTTGAGCAAGATGCCTAACCCCTACCTGCTCCATGTAATAGAACAATGTAATTGTAAGTCGCTTTGGATAAAGGCGTCTGCTAAATGATGTAACTGTATTTAGTGCAGACACTGTCAACCATGCACATCCAATCTGATTGACTTTGGTGGCCAGTAATCACTAAGATAGTTTCAGATATGTAATTGATTGAGAGAGTCAGCCTATTCATCTGGAGAATGTGTGACATGGTGATTTACATGTGTTGTTTAAGTGTTTTTTTCTGTTTATTTATTTTTTTCCCAAGAATAGCAGCTGTAATACAAGCAGGATTGCAGGAAGTGAATTCCTCTTCCTCCTTGCATCATGCATTTACTTTCTGTTGTAATATGTGGGAGTGTAGGTGTGGTTTAGCCCTGTCTGTGTGTGGGAGGGAATGTTTGGAGGTGTGGTTCACGGGGCTGAGAGACAGGTGCGGGCAATTATTAATCACCTGTCTCTCTTTTAAGCAGTTTTTTTCTTTTAAGCTGGGGGAGAAGGCCAGTGGGAGGAAACTGGCAATACCAGAGCAAGCAGCATTAAGTCTTGCATATGTGTCATTTCTATGTTCCAGGCAGTGTTAAGTCCTATGTCCGTTCTATGTGCCAGGCAGTGTAAGTCCTGTGATGTTCCTATTAAGTGGAATGAGGAGGAGGAGACGTACAGAGTTTGACCCGGGGCTTTAGTGGAGGCATCGAGGGTGTTAATAAGGTGTATACATAGTGATGTGCACGACTACCCCGTGGTCACGTTAAAGCTAAGATTTAGGGGCAAAAAGCATAGACTGAAGGCAGCGGTTTGCTCCTGCCTGACGCACCCCTTAATTCTGGGCACCGATTGGACTGGGTTTAGCGGGTTGGTCGGAGAGTGTGGAGGGGTGCGTTCACGTCCGGTAGGGACATGTGAAATGTGTACTGTTCTCAACGGTGAGGCGAGGCTACCGAACAATGATTCTCAGGATACTGCTTCAGTACGCTCTCAGCCAATATCAATTTAAAAACGGGGCGTGTCTATGATAAAGGAGTGCATCCCAGATCCATAGTAAATATTGTAGCCTGTCCTACAGTATATAAACAAGGAACTAAAGACTCATTCTTTTTTTTTTTCTATTGTTGACTAATTTCTACTGTTGACTAATTTCTACAAAAAAAGTGTCTAGCCTCTGTCTAGGCTTTTCGCAAATAAGTTTAAGAACTCTCGGAACATAATAAAAAGAGAGAATAATACATAATTCTGCTGTTCAACAGAAGGAAAGTCATGTGAATAGTATAAATTATTTATTTAAACTTCTAAAGGTTAATTCAATATGCAGCACGAAGCTGGAAACTGTAGAATGTGTGACAAATCAATTCAACCTTGCTCGTAACTGTTTTTGAAGAATGTTTTGTGAAAAATCGTAATGTGCTGTGAAACTGTAATGCAGTTTATCCATGAATAAAACGTTTTGGCTAAAACTGCACATTATCAAGGCCCTTTTATTCAGTTCTACAATGAAAAGTATTTTGTTGGATGTTGATATTTCACATTCTTAAACAATTGTCAGATAATTGTGTCATATCATCTGTTCACTGCTTGTATGTCCTCTGGGACTGGATTTATTATTATATATTTATTCTTGCAAAGTAGTGGCTTTTAACAAAAAAAATTAAATGTTATAAAATGTTATTTTAAGACAAGAAATGTGGCAGTGACTGATTAATTTATTAAATTATTTGAGAAGTCCTAAAGATAAAATAGAAAAATATGTGCCATGGAAAAACAATTATAGTAATGTCAGGAACATTTAGAAGGTAGATGTGATACCTGAAGTTGTCATTTCATCCCAATTTTGCATGGTCATCAATGGGAAAAGTGGCTTTGGGGCACTGATACTATTTTTTTTTGCCTGGGAGTTATTGGGCTTCACCCTCACAAGCTAAAACACTACTCAGCACAAAACATACTCTTAATAGGACAAAGGTTTGTAAGAAAAAGCTAAAATAATATTTTTCCTTTGTCTGCTTAGTCAGGCCCAGTTCTAGACTGCTCTGAATGTGGGGTCGGGGGCAGTGGGAGATTTGGGGAGGGATGGTTGGCTGTTTCCTTCATCTAAATGTCATATTACTGTTTATTAACGCCAGCTTAGTTAAATTCAAGTGTATACGTAAATTAAAGTTTATGCGTACTGGTGCACAATAATAATTCAATAACAACTTATTATTCAAGAACCCATTCAGTGGATTGAACCCATAATCACTGACCAGGCAGCCATTCACCTAGACCTCTACACTATTCAGCCTTTAGTTCAACATATTGGTTTGTGACCCGGAGCAGGTGACAACATTACAATTGACTACTGGCTATTTTGTGGTAAAATATAGGTGCATAATAATATAGTGGCTGGATGGGTCTTATCATCCCTGCCACCAACATTCACCCTGAATGCAGTGCCCTGCACATCCCCCTGCCCTCATATTGGAGTATAAATGGTTGCTAGTCACAAATACAAACTAGCTAAGGCTAATTTAAAAGTCGTAATAAGAGATTCACACCTGTGCAACACATGATGCATTCAATGGTAAGAATGAATAATGCAGGTTGCTACATGCTGTCTGGGTACTATGTGCTAAGTGGCTGTATAACTTCATAGACACATACTTTATGCTGTAAACACTTGTATTTGTGCTATACGAGACACTCCGCCCCTCTGCAGGCAATGCTGCACCAACCTCGGGGCGATGTGCTTGATCTTCCTGTGTGCTTCACCTCTTAATGATAAAAGGAGAAAAACTGGGTCGGAAGAGTGCATTCCCACCAGAAATAGTTGGAAGTTAACATCTTCAGCTGAGCACCAAGATTTCCAACTGGGAAATCATCTCTAAATAAATCAAATGAGTTTCACAAATAGGTGAGGAGCCTATGGGAGACCCAGGTTGGCCCCCGGGAGGGGGAATGAACAAGTCTGGATGATTAACCGAGGAATGAATGACCTGCTGACTTATCCAGTAGAAACCAACGCGTCAGATCAGATAATGCAAATTAAATCCTATTTGCTCCTTTGCATGGATTACCGCCTTTGTTTATAAATGCTATTGGTTCAAAGAAACTGGTTATGTGCTTTCTTTATCCTACAGTCTTGAGAAAGTACACCCACGCAGCAAGAGATGTCTATGTTCACGTTCAATGCACAATTGTATTGAATACAAATATTCAGTCAGACAATTAGACGAACACATTGAGCATATTGTAATGCTCTTTTCTGGCACTCCGGTGCTTTTGTAATAATTGAAAGAATACCATTTGAGGATAACTTCAAAACAGGGCAGTGACAAAAGTGTGACTATAGGAGAGAGAGAGAAAAGGTTTTCATGCGTGTTGATATGAAGGGGTACAGGAGGAGACCCCCCCCCCCCCACACACACACACACACACACACACACACACTTACCAGAGTTGGGGTCCGAGTTGCCGTCTGCTTCGGTCCTCTTGTCGGGGGAGGCCTGTTCGTAGAAGTCGTCCTGTGCCTGCACCAGAGGGAGAGGTTGTGTGAGGAGAGAGCCACTGCTTACAGGCTCGTGGTCCCCCAGACCGCTGTCACTGCAGCTCTCCTGAGAGCCGTCCGGCAGGTGAAACGTGACGCGCCGCTGCGACTATAGAACCAAGAGAGAACAAAACAGAGCCACTCGTGTTAGTGCTCTGCTCTGCCCCCCTCAGAATCTCCCCAAGCCGTTGCCCACCGATGTTTGGTGCTGAACCGAGCGAGCACGTGCAAGGACGAGACGTGACACGCTGAGGGGTGTGTGAAATTGACACACGCTGCGTTATGTTGCGTGGTAAGACTGGTGACCTTTCTTGGTCTAAACAATCCAGTTTAGCATAAGTGCAGAGGGTATTAAGGGATTGTAGGAGTTATTTATTGTTTCAGACCATTGAAAATCATATTTTTGAAGGAATGAAATGGCCATTTTTGCCGTGGACATGCTATTGATTGAAGAGGGAGCTAACACACAGTGCAGTCACGTTTCCCCGGCGAAATGACAGCCACTGCATGCAAAACAACAGGCAGCGCTGGAACAAAAAGTTGAACAAGGAGAACAAAGCGCAATATTTTCCTGCAAATTCAGTCAAATAATGTCGGGCACCATTCGTTTAAAGGCAATTAAATGCCTTGATAGTGTTTGTGGTCATGGTTGTGTGGCACACTGTAGAGCGATTTAGTTTGATGTTTCGTTTTTTAATGCCTGTTTATTTGAGGCATTGGAGTAAAAAATTCCTAGCTCTTCACTTTTCCTCGGACAAATCCTTAAGAGGTCTGTCTCGTGCTGAATATAGGTAACACATGGACGGCTCGGACACAAGTCCACACACGCATGCACTCACACGCACACACCTAAGCCATCCTAATTGAATTCCAATTGTTAATTCCGAGTGTCTTTTCCCTCCGCTCTAATGACATTTTCCTCAGGCTTTTCATAAGTCCAGACACAGGCCTGAAGCTAACCTTTCCTGAGCAGAGAGAGGTCCCTGCCACATCCTTGGTGATGACAGACAGAGATGAGCTTTACAGTAATTATTGGCAAAAGCAAAGGTCACCCAATCTGCAGTCTAATGCAAATGACCTCATTATATATTTTAGAACTGCTCCAAAAGCATGCGACATTCAATTAAACAAAAAGGGGAAGGAGGCACGGAGACTGAGCACAGGGGAGGGGGGTCGGGGAACAGAGGGAACCCAGGAGACTGCTGGGGGAACGTTAACTTGAGAAATGCATGTGTGGAGTTTGAATTCTCCGGGTAGATCATGGGAAATATTCAGTCTTGTTGAGTGAATTCATATCATAATTGTAATAGTAGATATTGAATGCATATTTTAGAGGCAATCCTGAATGATTCAAATGTGCATACAGAACCATGTTTAAAAATACATTATACAACGGTTAGTTCTGGCCGAGCAATTTGACTGAAGAGGGATGAGTGCTGATATTTCACAAACAGCACTGCAAATGCTTTGCTAGGATCATTTTACAGGTGTGCCAATATAGCCATTTCTTACACAAAATTCTAGCTTAATTTGTACACACTAAAGGGCAGATGTACTAACACAACTTGCGCCTTAAAACATGGTGAACATGTACAGTACGAACAGACTGCAAATGGCTAACATTCCGCCTGGTGCAGGAGCACAGTATAGCAATTTGCGCTTTCCCTACACATGCATATACATTCATGGGAGCGTCGAGGGAAAAGTGGGAGTTTCGTGCAAAAACATGGGAGGAGATGCATAAGGAAAGACTGATTTACCAATTCCGTTGTATGTGACATCGGTAGTTGTATTTTACTGTACCTCCGTCAGAACACACCTTTCACCAGCAGCTCACTCCACCATGATGGAAAATTAATACTTTGAGAGAATTTGCTTTGGATTTTTTGTTTATAAGGAAATTGCATTTCACTTATAGAAATGATTTGTAGGGACAGTTTAATGGTCCCTTAATTTTGGTAGGGCCATGTCCCTACCATCCCTACCCAAACCTACGTATGTGGACACCAGGCCAAGGAGACGTGCTCAGAGGATTTTCGCCACAATAATTTTCATTTGAGTGAACAAGACATCATTAAGCAGTCATTCAATAATACAGTTACTGGAAAAAAAATCAGAGATGATATTGAACCTCCGACTCAGCGAACAATGCATTGCAACTTACGATTAGAGGGTGGGGACAGGTGCTGATTACGCTATCAGCCGCAGGTTTGGTACATCCAGCGTAAAATGAAAAGGCACAACGTCGGCCAGTCTGCGGACTGGCCGAGTCGCTGTTTACGCTGCACTCTCTAACGTATATCTGCCGCTAAGAGCGTAAATGGATAGTTTACTGTGAGATGGTTTTATTTGACCAGCTAGAGGGCAGTATGAAACTGGGAGCATTGCAAGTGAACATAATGAAGTGATACAGGCTAGAGAGATCACGCGCTGTTGCACCTTGACTTGCAGTCACATTACTTATGTACAGTATTTGGGTCATGGCTTGTAGTTCCCGTGTTGCGGAAGTGTTCCATACAAATTGCCTTATATTTTATGTTTTAATGACAATTAAGTAAGACTCATATTTCACTGGCTGCACAATGAATGAAAACACACAAATGTTACATGATAACATTTGTGTGTTACATGATACATGAAAAAGCTCTAGCCTGTGGTCAAACGTCAAAATTTCTACGGAATTAAGAAGAAAGAAATTCTGTTAGCGGAGCAGAATAAACTATAAAAATCATGAATTAATTACTCAAATTACTTAAATATATAAATAAAAAATAAATATCCTTGTTTATATAACAGTTATATAGAAAATAAATATACTACTTAAGGTCATGCTATTGTGGCCATATCAGCACGGCTATATCATTGTCTTTGACACTTGGCCTGCGACCTCCAGCCGTTTGAATATAATTGAAATTAATTATAACTGATTTGGTATTTTTTGGGATTTAACTTGCAATGCCACCCTTTCCATTACAAAGGAATATTGTGCATAGAGTCTCAACACAAATAACGCCATAAGTTGCTCCTACATAGGTCTCTGACATGTTGTTTGTGAAAAGTACAGAAGTACAGAAACTATTGAAAATCCAGTGTTTGTTGACACAAATTATGAAGGGAACCGCTTTTCCTTGTAACCATGACAACAGAAAGCACAGATTCGAGAATAATTATATATGAAGGTCTTGTAAAACCTCAAGAATCTGGATAAATGTCATCCTTACTAATTATAAAGAGAGACACAATCAGATGTGGCATTTTGGTTTGGGACAATATGGGGAAAACATTCTCACTAAACAAGGTGCCAAGTTGTAGTTTTTGTACTAAATACTACTGTACACCTGTTTAGTAAATTAGATATCTGTATGCATTCCAGTGTAGAAATAACAGAAATCATAACAGCTAGTTAGATTAGCAAGTCTGAATAAAACATTAAAGTAGTATAAAAAAATAAAATAATCTGCATTTATTAAAATGTTAATAAACCTAATTGAACCTAAATGTTTTACAACCTATAACCTGTGTTTGACTGTGTTTTTTGGTATTTTAATATTTTTTAGGGTTTTTTAGGGTTTTGTTGCTAACAGTCACCTCTAATATTATTAGTATAAGACCACCTTAAATCATACCTACTGTAGGTTTAGAAGATATTTTAAGCTTATCATGCGTGCCAACCCATAATCAGTGTGTTTACACTGAAAACACTAATTAAAACACAAATTTTAACACATAGGGTCTACTGTACATTTTTTTTATTGTTGGCACACTATCAGTAACAGCAAGATTTTGCCCATGGGCCATTCGTAAAGTAAAATTTATTTCAGTATCACACCAGGAGTGATTAAAAAAATTACAGGAAGTCATCAATTTCCAATTACTTCCTGTCATTTTTGTGGCCTGTAATGTTTGTCTGATATTTGTTAGTAGCTCTGATTTGCTTGTGTGACACTGGTAATCCACTGGTGAAAGTAAGGTTGTTTCTACATCCTTCTATACCTCATTCTCTTACGTAATCTTGATTGAGAGAAACTTTCAATCTCTCCCCTTCACACCCACATGTAGTTAACTGTGTGAGTATGTTTCAGTGTGTAATATTTTTAGAATCATCTAATTTTCTTGTGAATATTGAGTGTCCCAAGAGAAGTTTTATACCTCTCTCTATAACTGTCAAAATAAATATAGTATTTACACATTTACCAATCGTTTATGTTGCTTTAGGCTAATTTCCGTAGCCAGACAACAAAGCCAGTAGATTTGAATAAGCTCCCAATGTCTGGTGCACACAAGAGTATCTTTGTCCAGATTATGAGTATAATTCGCCCTGGCCGACAATCGCTGGGGCGTTCCCTACTCGAGGCTGGTCTGAACCGATTATCTGCCCTAATGATCCTGTAGTTTGAGTGGTTTACAGACATAATCCTAACGTTACCGACTGGGTCAGATTCTCCCTGACATCGAATCAAATTATCAAACATTTCTTTGATATTATCAACATCAACATTTGATATTGATAATATCAAACATGTTTTGTTTTTACGACTTGAAATCCTGTAGTGAAGAAACAGCGATCGAAAGCAGAGCAGAAACCCGCAATAGCCAATGAAAGCGGTGGTGCAAAATATTTTCCACCGGTTCTGGAAAATTACAAAACCATTCTCCATCGCTCTACAGTCTCGGGAGAGTCTGTAGTTAAATACCCTCTGATCATGGTCTATTTGGTGGAAAGGAATTGGCTGTTTTGTTTCTCAGTGCAAAACGTAGCACACACAAGTTCTACTAGGTGGCAGCGACGGTTCACCTCAATGTTTGTTTTGCTCCAAAGTCACGTTTGATCACGTGACTTTCTGTGAGAACCCATGTCCCTGGAATCGCCACTCTGCAATCGTTTAGGATAAACAGCAAGTGTGTGGTCCTGCATCTTGGCGGAATCCTGTAGTGTGTGCGTTCTTACGATTAAAATATTAAAAATCGGTTAGATCTGTCGTTATGTCTGTGGTCTCCGATGTTTTTAAAATCGGTTAAGATTTGAGAATCATCTATTGTGCACCAGGCCTAAGTAGACAGTTGAACAGGCACAGGCACACCCACTAGAGACAGATCCGTAGCTACATGAAAATGGGCTATAAAGTTGTTGCAGGTGTAACCCTAAACCTGAACATAAAGAACAGCTCCATGAAATCTATTCATTGCCTCTAATAGTATTTCTTCATCAGTAGTATCATTAGTTATTATTAGTAGTGGTAAACATGGAAGCAATTTTATATTTGTATTCAGTTTATTAGTTCATTCCTTTTTTTCTGTGTCTCTGTATGCCATTGTGTTGCCTTCTAAATGAGCACAACATGACATGCAAGCACTCAAAGTGTCTGACACACGTGCGTCTCAGGAGGACCCTGCAATGAAATGCACGTGCCTGTGCATGCGCACGCATGCACACGCATTCACACGCATGCACACGTGCACGCGCAGAGTAATTCTGCCGCCTCGCCCCCACAAATAATCTTATCTAGCAGTGGTCTGACACCTGCAGTGAGAGAACACTTCCCATGAGCCTGGCCTCACAGTCAGAGCGCTGAAGGAGATCACTCAACCAGGAAAACTAAACTCACACCCAAATCTCTCTCGCCCTCTCTTTCTCTCCCTCGCTCTCTCTCCCTCTCACTCTTACTCTAGCTTTCTCTCTCATCTCCTCGGAGACCAAAGGTGCTGTGCCATCTGCTGGCAGCCATGGTAAATGTGCCATGGTAAAAAAATTATGCTAATAAAGGGACAAATAAAACTAAAACCAGCAAAAATGTATTTTTCCTGATCCCAGTATGAATAAATGAAATAAAGTTTGTTTGTTTATTTTTTCTGCAACTATTGCTTTTTCACTGCCTGCATGTAACACTGACTCCAGTATCTATTAACCCTTAAATAGGAATTTGCACTTATATATTTTATGTTGTACTGTATTCCCTATCGTTTTATCCCCAGCCCCAACAGCCTTTCATAAATTTCATAAAACGTCAAATTGAGTAAAATCCTTAGCAGGCGATAGACATTGCCTCCTGTTAACATAACATTAGGTTTTCCTCTGGGCCCATCGGTGGAAATCAGAATCCCACTCAGGAGGCAAGGCTGCATTTTGATGACATAAACAAAGCCACAAACAAGCTTTGCAAACAAAATAATAAAGACAGAAGATGTACAGCTATAAAGGCTTCCCAAACACACCTCTCTCTTCTCCTCTCTCAAAAAAAAAGACAAATAAATCATGATCTCCCCTGTCTTTGATTCTTACTATAACACTGACGTACTGTATATTTCGCTTCTGCTGTCTCTCCGGAGTCTTCTGCCTTCTGCTTTTCATCATTAAATCATAGCAAGGCACTACTGAGGAACATCTGCATTCTGCCACAACCGCAGTAGTGACAGATCACACACACACATATGTACGCATGCGCGCGCACACACGCACACACTCACACATACACACACACCTTTCACACTGTAGCCCACACTAGCCAATGCGTTAAACTTGTCATTCTTAATGATTGTTTTCAGAATATATGTTACTTAAGTACATTTGTTTTTTGTGCATTGTAAACAATAAATTAATATTTTGCACACACCTATTATTCATGTGTTTGTTATTATTTATTTGAATTTGAATATCTGTGTGAAAAACATTTATTGGTTAGCCCACACAGGAGACATTCAGGCTCACACTGTGATTCCATCTGCGCAGTTCAACAATGCAACAAATAAAATGACACACATTTAATGCCATTCCTTTTCTGACCTTATCAAACACTCATCCCAAATAAAAAGGTTTCTTTGTAATTCTTGAAAGCAAATTTTTGTTTGTGGTAAATATAAATTTAGCATGCTACTGTACTGTCAATAACTTCGACCCACTGTCTCCATTTGTCATTGCATTGTTATCTCGCTCAGCAAATTAAATTAAGTGTAGCGTTAGTTCAGGCACTGCTGTCAATCAGCTGTCTGTCAGCTGACACATCTACACCCAGCTGACTCATCTACACCAACCTCATTGATCCTTTGAATGAAAGAGGTTCTTTTAAATAGTCCCCCCTCCATTGCTATTTTGCTTGCTATGTTCACTGCAGAACACCTGCCACCTCCCCAGCTCCACCTACATTTTGTCCTTCAATTGTTGTGCACGTCTTTCTTTTCAATATATCATTTTCAATAACATGGATAGTAACGGTTTCTTTTTTTAGATATTGCTTGACCCTATTACAGGTATGACGTGTATGCATATTACTGTATTTAAATTGCATTTGTTAATACATGTTTACCATCATGTTATTGCATGTTAAAATTTCATGTCTGCTGCTGGCCTATTTCAGGGATTAAAAGTAGCTGTTTCGATACACCCATACTTACCATTATGGGTAAGTATGGGTAGAAGCCACCCGAACAAGCCATTCCGCCTAAGATAAATTGTTAAATAGCATACTTCTATATTTCCTAATTAATTGCTTTTGTAACATAAGACTGACTGAAATAACGATTTATCAACTGTGGAATTGTGAACTAGTACATTTCCTCTATAGTATCTTAAATATCTCACAATGGTGAGTTTCTTAATGAACTCCTCACACACACGTATCTTCAACTCCGAAGACCTCATCTGATCCCTATGATACCTACCACCTACTGTACCTTGGACTGCTGCTAACTAACCTCGCGCTGGCTGAACGGGAACAGTGAGGATGGTGTCGTACCAAGCCTTCTTCTGTGCCTTAAGCAGAGCTGAGGAAACTGTGCAACTGCCACAGAGCATTAGCCACAAACTACTGACTCACTCATCGTCTCTACCCTCCGTCGACATCCACAGCCATAAAGGGAGAAACAGCAATTCTTCTCTGTGTGTGTCTCCTGCATCAAGATGAAGGATTTGACACTCAGAGACAGTTAACTGCAGAGGAGAACAAGTGGGGCCCAGAGCACTGGATGGGAAAAGCTTGATGTGTTTATGACTTACTGCTCGTGTGCGCTATATGCTTTCACTCAGCCATGCACACTGGAATCGCTGGTCTACTGCACTACACAGTGCATTACTGGAGCTTCCTTTATTAACTGCCCACACACGCACGTGACCCAGATACGTGCCCTTTTGTCGCCACACCTCTAAAACACAAATGTAATGTGGGAAAAGCCACAGATTAGTTGCTACTCATACAAATCCAAAACGGAATCACAATGAACTTGGCGATAAAGAATGGCCTGCAACCTTATTAGCTGTCATATAAAATCCTATTTGTGATTCCATTACACAAAATTCATACAAACGCACATTTGTTTAGTTGGATCTCTGTTTATCCTGTGGAAATAATAGCTATTTACTCAGTCATGATTATCCAGCTTTGAGAGATCAAATGTAAATCGATGCAGCAGGGATGTCTGTTTGACTTTGGCAACTGGTGAACCAATGTAGAATTGTTTTTTTATAACCCATTCACATAGAATACAGTGCTTACAGTACACACACTTCAGAATAATACGCAAGGTCACGTAAGGGTTATTTAAAATAATGTTTTAAATTAACTATAAATGCCATTTATTTCCAAAATTAAATGGAATCTATAGTTTCTGTACATTTATTTTGGTTTTTATTGATTTGGTTTGCAGAATCAATATTAGACCTTACCTCTTCTACAATGTGGAGCAAGAACACAAGGCTATTTGTTATATTGTATCTTTTTGTTTTTCTCACTTTTTTTTTGGTTGGTTTCACAGTACAATAATTCAATGTGCAGCAGTATGTAAAAATGGAATGATTTGTGTATACACGTAGGTGTTTGTTAATTGGATTCCAGTTGCCAGTCATGTGTTCGCCTACTGGAAAAATAGACTATCAAATAAATGATGTTGCTATTTCATTGCTTTTCATCAGGCATGATTGTCAACAGTTTTTAGTGGTAGCTTGAGTGTGTGTCGGTCCAGACTTTAAGATTGGACCAGGCATATTCGATGCATGCGTGCAATACAACGCCAAGTGCTGTTATCGGATGTAATAAAGGATGAAGAATAAAGCTAAGTATCTAAGTTGAAGGCAAGTCCAACTTAACTTAAAAGCTTTCAAGTTGACGCTGTATCGTTTATAATTTGTTACAGCAAAAAGCCGATACAACTTACTGGAACATTAGTCAAGCACTTACGAGTTGCTAAAATCGAATGCTATTGACAGTTACTGATTGATTTGAGACTGGACTGTAGCTTGATTGGGGTTTATGTGTGTGTGTGTGTGTGTGTGTGTGTGTGTGTGTGTGTGTGTGTGTGTGCGCATGCACATGTCTGCAAAAGACATCAATATGTCTCAGTTCTTCAAATGTATGTTCAGAATTTCTGATGTGACACGATTATGGACTTTTCCAGCATTTCAGCGCCATTTGAGTGGACGCCCTAATTTCAGCACCATCCCTGCCCGGGTCACCTCTGACCCCTCCCTAAAGCGGCAGATGGATAGGCCAGTAGATAACACGAAGAAGTAGATGTTGTGATGTTTGATGCTGAAGCGCCACGGCGAGGTGTTGACAATGTCACTTTCAACACCCTGCATGTGGTAATGTGCTGGCAGTAATGGTGACTCAATCAAACAACAAACACATTCACACATATACAGTATGTAAAAACTTTTCAAAAGCTAGGGTACATTTTTTCAGAAAAGGATCTAAGAGAGTGTGTCTTAGATTCTATTTAAAGCACCAACTGGCAACTTTGCACCAACTTCACACAGAGCCACAAAGAATCCAGAAAAAAAAACAAACAAGGTATCCAATGTTTGACTTAGCAGTAGAGGTGAATGGTGATAGCAAACATTTGCTAACATTGGCCTACATCCCACACACACACACCTGACGGTTGCTCATGCCCTACAGAAAAGGCGTCCATCACACAAAGCCTAACTGCCAGCTTACATGCTCCCTGTATGTAACCAAAGCCACACATACTGTACCTCCATCTGTGCGTATCAAGATCAGCTCCCCAGCTGAACATGAAAATATTGTGTAGAAAGTAACCGTTGGGCATGTGTCTCACAATATGTTACAATTATTATTGGTTGGAATTAATTTATCTATATGTTAGAAGCGATATTGAGGCTAATCTAAACAGATTTTGAATTTGTTTCTTAAAATCTGACATTATAATGGAAATCCTATAAGGAAAAAGTTGAGCCAATATTGTTCTACTGTATGTGGAAACAACAAGGCAGTTCTACAGACAGATATACACAATCAGGTTGACTGAAATAGACAGGAATTGTATGTGAATGACATTTCTGCTAATGCATCAATTACTGTGGACAGTGAGCTGCTTGACACTAATCCACATTCTGTGTACTGCCTGAGAGAGTTGTAAAATAGCAGCTCTGCTCTGTAATTTTTCAGGTAGCAGAAACAAACTGAGAAACTGGCCACAGTAGGGATAATACAATTAAGCTTAGACCTCAGTTATTCATTTTATAGTCTAATATTTCAGCAACAATTATTTCTGTTTAAACGAATCACCCAAACCTTTTTTCCATTTTGTTTGCCAGTATAACCGGTCGAGTCCCGCACTGGACTTGAACCCATATCCCTGATGTGGGAGGCGGACGGACAAGCAAGGGACTCTGCACAGCTCTGTACTGCCCTGTACCGCTGACCACATTACACTCACCCCCCTAAACCTCACTTCCTTCCAGGTTACGGCACCGTTCGAGTCCCGCACCGGAGACGGACGCACTAGCAAAGAAAGCTAAAACCCAATGGGCACTAGCGTCTGTCGCTAGCACGTCTCTTAAGGTGTTGGGGAGTGAGGTTTACTCTGCACAGCTCAGCACCTCACCGTACCGCTGACCTCCGTTACACCTGGCAGCCAATAGTTCCCAGTTAGAAGAAGCTACACAATGGCACTCCTCACTACCCACAACTACAAAGTAGTGCTTTTATTCATATATGGGAACATTTGAACTAGTCATTGTTTTTCAAAATCAATGATTGAAAATAATTTACCCTAAATGTTGAAACATACCATCCATAAAGGGACATGCAAACTTTAGTGTCATAGCAGAGTCTAACACTGCAGTTACACATTAAGGGCCCTAGTTTCCCGGGCAAAGCGTAAGCAGAGCCGCAAGGCCTAAGTCCATGGCGCAAGTCGATCTAAGGTGTCACTTTTTTTTGCTAATTTCGGGACATGTGGCGGTGGGGGGTACGCGGGCGCAACGGTGGCGCAGTTGTAAAAGGGATGGGTTAGAGTGAATAAATTATCAGTAGGAGTGGTGGGGGCTGTCTTCAATTATGGCCAATCAAATCAGCCCCTCTCATTCCCTTTAACAGCAGCACACTCTCTGTATCTGCAAACTGCCAATTTCGTAACCGACGGTGAAAGTCCAGACCGGCAGAAAAGCCCCCCCTGGAGGGAAGTAATTTATATATACCAGAATCAAAATAACTTTTACCATTATAATTATTTTGGAAGGACACATTTACCACCCTTACCGGCCAATTATTGAATGTATAGCCTACTGAGGATTTTGACCTGTGTCACATTAAAATGTCTTAGCTTGTTAGACAGAAAAAAGTTAAACATTTTTGTATGTCTGACATTATTCTAATATTAGCTATGTATTTTCCGCTTACAGTACCTTGCATGTATAACCGCACAAAAAACCCATCTAAACCCCCTTTAAATTGTAGTCATATTAATAAGATACAGCCCTTTTAAAGTACACATTTTGGGGTATCCAAGTTACGTATTGATAGGCTGTGCTTCAAGGTGTTTGAAATGCAGGCTTGCATTCAGGAAGTTACATAAGCTGTAACACAAGTTCTTCTGTTCCTGTGAAGATACCACCCCCTCTCCCCAGCCCCATCTCGTTCAAAATAAAACTTTTACCACGGTTCGCATGGGACTTTTCTAGAAACCTGACAAGTAATATTCCATCTGGGACGCTGCCGTCAAAATAAAGCTGGAACATATCATTTCGATAATGATGTTTTTTGTTATTGTTCTTTAAGGAACAGGAAACTACTGATGTTAGGTTACAGTAAGAATTACAGATGAAAGTGTGCCAAGGCTCTGTCCAGGCTCAGAAACACACAGCGATGATCCTACCCACCTGGTGGGGGTTTTTAACCAATTTGCTTTAATTTGCGCTTCAGCTGTCACATTATATGGATACATGGATATACAAAGGATTCACAAAAGTCCTGGAAACATTTAGCTCATCGCAGCTATGGCTCCATAATACCTCGTGGCCTTCATCCATGTCCAGTGGATTATCACAAACGATTATCGGTCAATATAAATAGCAGCAGTGCAGTTTTACATACGGTAAGCCATGCTACTCTATCATAGTAAGCCAGTGGAGGTTGAATGCTGAGAGGCCTCAGTACGTTAAACAATGTCCATCAAAAGCTTCTGGAATGTAAATTCTATAGAGAACAGTGGCGTGTATATTATTCAAATGTTAAATCAATGAATCGACCTAAAATGTATTGGACATGGGTTACAGCGGACGTAATTATGGATGATCCTGACAAGTTTCAGTCAGACCAAGAAGGTAAAAGAAAGGTCACAGCTTTACAGTATTAACAGCCAGTTGAAGCAAGACGGGAGAGCTCATGTAAGCCGTGTGCGTAATGGTGCGATGTATTGGTATATAAAATGGCACCTCAGGTCTTGCAGCTGAGCCAAAACAACTTAATGGATTAATTGGGAACCAACAGAGATAATTAGGCCTTTGGGGTTGCATGATTCCACCCCTCGTCAACTGTTGCCTCAGAACTGTGATGTAGTGCAGTCCTGCTGTGTAATCGAGATAATTAGCAAGAATGTTGTGTCACTGTCCAAAGATTAGCAAAAGGGAAAGGCCAAACAAGGCTCATTAAAAAAAACTTTCCTACCTGGAGGTTATTTACGCACGCAGATTGAGAGTTGCTTTTGCTGTACCTTGTCTAAATCCTCTGAGAAACTTTAAGATGAAAGATTTCAGCCTCTTCTCACGCTCTTATGTCTTGAATCGGTTATTTCCTGGAATCCTGGACACATTGATTTGATTTTCTATTAATTTTGTGTCTAAGCGAGTAACCATGGATTTGCTATATGCTCTGACATATATAACGAGACAATGTAGGCTCGCATAGCATTTATGTTGTCCCTGAGTAAAAAATAACTATATACAGCTGACTGTTATTTTAGACTAAGCGAGCCTTGGTTCTGGTTGTTTACTGACCTCCTATTGGGTGCCAAGGTGTCCTTGTGAGAGGCTGACAGGCACTGAGTAGTAGGCCAAATTGATTGGTGTGCTCTTGCCCACCAAAAGGACCTGAACTCAATTTGCTTGTGATGGCTTCAATTTCCTGGCTGGACAAAATCTGCCTTCCCCCCCTCTCTCTCTCTCTTTCTATGTCTCTCTCTCTCTCTCTCGCTAAGAGCTGTCATTTAATTTCATTACTCGGCAGGGGAGGTTCAGCATCCCCTGCTCAGTCATATCGGTCTGTCTTTTCTGCTTCCTACTGTTCGTGTGCACCAAGTCACCAAGAGCTACAGGAAAAAGCTTCCTTTTTAAGTATCGCTGCGACCTCGGGTGGTTTTAGCATTTCTTGGAATAGTACCCTTTGCTGTTTCTTTTGCCCAGTGACAGCCAAACCAAAGCTCACTAGGGGAACTGTTCTATCTAGCGAGGGTGTGCGTCTCTATACTTCATGTGAGAGGGGCTTATTTAGATAACATCTGTCTTCCGTACCTGTTGACAGTTACATTTTTTTTAGCAAGAACAAAATAATTATCTCATAAACATCTTTAAAGCTTCGCCTGTCATCTGTCAAACGTAAACATTATGTTGTACTCTGTGGTATAGATCAGTCAGGCTTGGGTTATTATAAGACATATTATTAAGCTTGTTTCCTTCTATAGTGTTTCTCAAGCGACAAGTTTGCTTCCCTTACCATATTGTAACAACATCTTGCAAGCTCATTTCAAATGCACATTATGCCCACACGGTCAACCGCTGATTAGAAGAAAAGCAGGATCTAAAGCTGGAGTCAGGAAGAGAGGTCTTTTAAGTGATTACCTTACATATTCTGGTTCTGCTTTTGTTACTTAAAGATAAACATACGCAAACACTCAGCAACTGCCAGCTTATGTCAAGATGAAAGGTTTTACAAGCCATTATCAGGGGTGTGCAGATTGCACGGAGGGTATTAGCTGGCCTCTGCAATGTGCTACAATGGCAAAGATCTTGCTCTGATACAGAACATTCTGGACTGGTACCTCAGCACTTTTGGATGATTTAGAATGACAGACAGCAGATCAAGGTCTGACAACGTGTGAGGTCCTGACAAAAACTCTACTTTCACTCTATGTATACGTAACAATCTCTCTAATCTAAGATGCCAATTGGACATTCTTAAAATCTCCCACACACTCCACGCTTCATGTTTGCATGTGCAGGGTACATTCAAACAACCATGCACAGTCATAACCGCAACACAGACGTACACGCACGTAAAACGCTTTGAAATGCGCTTCTATCTAAGATGAGATCGTCGAGCTGGGAGGACTCCCGCACAACTCTATGTAAGCGTGCCATAGAACTATCCTAAGCCTTCTCCTCTCCCTTTTTTTCTATCTCACTCTTTCACTGTTCTTTGTCTCAGAGGACACACGCTCTTCTGGGTGTATTTACCACAGGTTTTCCAAGCGTTTAACTCCAGGAAACAAGGGGGCTGATCTGTCTCATATTTTACAATGATTCATCTTGCAGAGTATCAACCAGGAGGCATAAATGCAATACAACCAAATTAAGGCCGATAAGCCAGACAAACAAGCAGGGGAATTTTAAACCTATGCCTTTTTTCATTTTGCTTTGTGAGCCATGGCAATATATTGCTATATTAGGACTAATTTCTTCAAGCCGTTTTTCATGTTGTTTCTGTTTCTTTCATTAGGTTTTTTTTGTTTTTTATTTCAAAGGCAGCGCAGTGTAAAAAGCAAGGCCTTATTGTGCATAAATAGATTGACTGCACACTCCTGCTACAAGCCCATGTGATTTTTTTTAGTACAACAGAAAATGGAGGCCATTAGTGTAGCTGTTGAACCTAAAAGTAGCTGAATTTTTCACCACATGACAGCAGCAATTTGTCACGCTGCGATTTGTAATTAATGCAGTTTATCTGAATTAGTTATTTGATCAATCAAAATCATGTTGCAGAATGAATTTCAGAGCTGCCTATCAAAATAACCCATTTTTGGTAATTTCTGAAGTATGTTTTTTAGACAATCATGGTATAATTGCTACAAAATACTGTCAATAAATTAAATGTCCTCTCTGACTTCTCAGAAACATGCATATGCCTCGTTTGGGCAAACCGTTGCCATGGCTTCTCACAATCCTGAACTTAATATGCGCATTCCACGACAGCCTTCCACTGGTTTGATGGGTAAAATAATAAACCATTTGCAGCCCGTGTGTATAGTCAGAGCAGACATGCTTCGCCCTGCCATTGCTGGAGGTGTCTATATAGTCAGGATCTCCTCGAGTGGGTCAAAGCGCCTCAAAGGCACAAAGACACATGGCTTATCCGCTGTGCATGGGGGACAGCGAAGAAATCATCTTGTGAGTGGGAGGGAGAAACAGAGCAAACTGGACACTGACAGCTCTGTCTCCCTAGCTTCATGAAAGTTACACTGAATCTACTAAGGCATTGCAATGAAATACTCGAGATTATTATAATTATTATCATTGTGTACTGCAGTTTTTATGTTTGATTTAATAATGCACTGCATACAAAAATATATAGATATACTTTTAATGCATTAGTTATGAATCCATATAACAGCATACATTATAGGAAATTATATTATCAATTGTTAAATTATCGTGCTGTCCTAGCTAAAAAGTAATAATGTGTTAATTATTGTCGCTTTAATCGTAATATAAGCTTCATTACTTTCAATATTTCAATAGCCTTCATTGTCTCCAAATGTAAACTTGCAACAGATGTTCCTTCTTTGTATGTATGCGGATGTATACTGACATCTGTTGGTCTGGGTGCACCTGCGTGGTTACCTTTATGCAGGGATCCCCGCTACGTACAGTAAAAAGGCTTGTTCTACAGGTGTATAAAACGATTGAAAGCTCCATCTCACATAAACAATATTTAAAACATATTAAAGGTAAAATACATACGTATGCTTTTTCAATGCTTTTATTGCCATCCTCTCCATCTCCATCCTAGAATGGCCCATTCATTTAGACCATTGATATACATGCTATTTTCTGTTTTGAAATACTGAAGTTGAAATGAAAGTACTGAGGAGAGAAAACTTCCATATGAATAGTGACGTCCATCCTGCATTATTAAATACTGTACATACAGTAGAAAGAGTGCATCTGCCAAGGCAGGTTTTATCACTGAGGTTATATCTTGGCGGTGTATCTATTGTTGGGTCATATATACTTTATGAGACCTTGAATGTTGGCTAATAATTTAGCTATTGGTGCTGCAGTCCCCCCAATGCTAGCCACTGTTTCCTGTTTCCTTATTTTGTGCTGTAGCACCTAGGGAAAGACAATTTGTTGCAAAAACTGCCTTAAAAATGCAGCAACACATTCCCATTTAGTTTTACAACTGGATGTTAAATCGGCCATATAGTGTTTCAAAACAACGAAATACTTTATTTCCATTTTGATTATTTCCAATAAAAATTTCTAAGCACTTGTCCCCTGGCACCTGCAATGTTCAACAGGAAACCAAATGTTCAAATCAATGTTTATGGAGCTGAGTTTTTTTTGTTCCTTTGCATAGCTAAAGGTGGAACTGAATGTGGCACTGACTTTTATCCATATCTATGCTAGCATTGGCTTTATCTATGGGTCACTTCATTGCTGACCGTTAGTGAGAACGTGCTTGGGGTAGGCTCGCACCCCAATCACTATATTAGAAACCATTTGAATGGTTAGAAAAGAAAGCAATCTTTTCATACTATTCATGTTTTCAAAAACACATGAACTTCCAGCATGATGAAATGTGAAGTTCATTTGTTTTTTCTCTAACGGTTAACCTTCTATGCAGCCATAAAGCCACTGTTTACTGTATCAGTGTATTATTTTAGCCATTTTTTTATTGTGTATTATGGCTGTTTTATTAAACAAGTTCCAAGAAAAGTGTTGCTTACTCAACTACTGTATGTACTTCAATTACCTGTTAAAAAATTTAAATGTACCTGTTTTGAACAAAAATATGTGTGAAGAGAAGTAAAGATGGAAATAGATAGATAGATATATATTTATTTATTAGTCCTTTCGGAAGATTTTGCTGGAGAAAACTTATGTTTCGTCTTTTATCAGATGAACACCAGAACGAGACATTTCAACCATAAAATAAAATACTTTCTTCTATTGTTACATGAGCTGACTGCATTGTATCGGTTTAAAATATTCTATTATAAAAACACCACTACTAATACAATGTTAATGACTGACAGGAGTTGTTTCAGCGTGCTAACGGGACATTTCTGGCAGGTGCATTTCTGTGGCATGTGGTGGCAAAAGAGGTGAAACAGAGATAAATCGTTGCTCAGATGAATTCAGTTTCTCCAGAGACCATGTGATGCTGTGTCTCTCCAAGGCACCATACCAGTCTCCAGCTCGCTTTTATTTTAAGGGTAGTGGTGTGTATGATGCCTCCTCCCACCATGGCAGGTTCAGTGATGGATAGAAAGGTTTGAGGTGAGAAATGCACAGGAAAAACACCACAGGCTAGTGAGGGGACCATATGGACCTGGGTCAGTTAGATCTGGATGGCATGGCATCAGATCTAAGACAAGCAGTTCAGGGAAGAGCTCTCTCTGAATGGCTATCACCAGACAGCTTTTAAGGATAAAAAATTAGCCAAGGACAAAGACATTTTAAGCAATGACCTCCTGTCCAGTAAAATGAGCAGTGTATTTTAATATTATTAAAAAAGTAATTACTTGAAAGAAGCTGTGTTAATTCAGACAATTTGCAAGAGTTAATGTCGCAAATGTACGAATAAGTAAAAACCATATTAGATTTATGATTTACAGATTTAGCCTCCTATTTCATGTTAATAAATGGTTCCAGTCACTTTGTGAGGTATTGCACAAAAAGCACTGTATACAGTTTAATGTTTCATAAAGAAAATAATTATTGATTAACTTTCAGGGAACAGTTGTGATGCAGCCAGTAACATTGCATTTCTAAAACAAGATAGATTGCATTGCACGGGCAGCTGTGCCAAGCAAATAAATCAATTCAAATGACCTGTTCTGACAAGTAGCCACATCCTCAGACAGACAACAGTGGTAGTAAGCATCAACAAGACTCATGTCTATTTCATATTACTATGGAAACCTTCCTTTGAAATAAGTGAAGGATAGGATGACAATACAGTGTAGTTCGAAAGGCAGGAGAGCAATGCTTTATTAAACCTTGAGCACATTTCTTTGTCATTACTTCATGAGAATTTTTAATCATCCTTTTAATCAGTGGAAGGTCAGATTCGTGACCTTAAATCCAGTTTAATATGTTCTAATAACAAGTTAACAAGAAAAATGATTCCACTGAGACTTTCCACAAAGCCAAATGACTCATATCTAATTTGAGTTGCACAACTTCCACCCAGGTTGTTTCTGTCTGTCTGCCCGCCTGCCTATCTATCAGTATCTGTCTCTGTTTAACTGGCTGTATGTGTGCAAAGCATTACATATCATTTCCATCCACAGTGTCGTTTTTTATCTCTCGTGATTTTACAGTAAACCTTATGGAAACAAAGGTAAATACTGTGTAATTTCAGAAGCTGGAATGATATCTACAGCAGTCATTATGTTGGCTTTGTTCCTTTAAATTATGGTGGTTTTATGTATTGATCTCACACCATCAATCAGACCAGATGATACCACGATGCTTACAAGTATAATATAATTTAATATTTGAGTAAAATAGCAAGACAAAGCCAGGAATGTACTGTATGTTCTTGCATAACAGAGCTACCCAGAGACAGTCCTCAGTCTCAGTGACTTGTTACAATTTACTTTAAAACGAATGCAATCTACATCTCTGTGCCTTTTGAGGTGTCGGTGTCTGGCTCTCTCATAGTAATGCTCCAACCCTAATTTCTATCCATTGACTGTCTGTTTTCCTGTGTCCCAGAACAGGCTGAACTCAACCTCTTGGTGTGGTTGCTATCTTCATTCAGTTTAAGTTAACATTTGTTACCTATGCTTGAGCACAGCTATTCAAGCTAAAGTCATTGTCTCTCCTAGAGGTGTGCCCTAGTCTCTCCCCCCCCACAAGCCTTAGTGGCCACACCTCCAGCCAATGAATGGTCACCTTACCTGTGAGCGGTTATTTTGAATCTCAGAACTATATAAGCCAGAGTGTCCTATTGTTCATTAGAATGCGGTTGGTGGATGCTAGCCTGTTCTCCCTTGTGGCCACATTGTAATGAATGCATTTATTAATAAATATGTTTCTTGATTCAGCACTTTCAGCACGGATTGGTCTTAAGTTTGTAAATTGTTAATCAGATACCATCAACACCTAGACCACTAGACTATCCTGCCCCTAAAAGATTCAAACTAACAATTAGGTCATTTAGCAGACGCTGTTGTTGTATGTTGAGGAAACTGTCTTAGCTGACATACAGTATCCCATCTAGGCCCCATCTAGGCACACTGACATAATTTTTGTAGTAAAATCCAACCATTTCAGATCATTCGGTAAATAATGGAAGGAGGTTCCTTGCTCTAGATTACATTCTAAAATCGCACAATGTTGCCATGTTTGGTTAATTTTAGATTATCGCCACACTAACCAGCAATCACTATTCAAGTAAACTAGGAAGCTAAATGTTCACGTTTCAGGAAATGCACTCCTATGGTTTGCATATTGAATCACGATAGGTTACAAGTGTGACGTCTAGGGTGACCACCTCCAGTCGGACAAAATGTGGGACAAGTAGCATGGTAAAGTGGGACAATGTGGGACAGACGTAACAACTTTAAACTTAAGATATATTGTCTATCTAATTTACCAAGAAACATTTTTTAAACCCACCGACCAAAAGATTAAGACACTACCTGACCCAAAATATAACCCTTTCTTGATGATGTGCTTTTTTTTTGTGGGACTCACACATGTTGCTTCACATCGTATTCTGTACCATACCCCACAGAAAAACTGCTTTTGCATAAAATGCAAAAAGCTCTCTCTGCTTCGCCATCTACAGGTCTTAACCAAGAGTATGTTGCGGTCCATTCGCTATTAAAATTGCATCTTCTCTTTTTCATGGCCACACTAGCTATGGCTGCTTAACCTGACCGAACAGCACGCTCTCCAATTTGAGATTGTTGACAATGTTGTAGAGGCGTTCGTGCACCAGTCAACAGTTTGATTGACGTACGACTACCGCTTTTATTGCTCTCCTCTGAACTATTGGACATAAGTTCACAGTACATCTATGGATGTATCCGTGTATTTATTTTCAATTAGGCAGGGTCGAATGAAAAAGCAGGACAGATGCTCAATTTGCGTGAGGCGGGACAAAGGGTAAAATTGCTGTACAGCACAATGTAAAGCGGGACAGGTGGTCACCCTAGTGACGTCCCAACTA
Source organism: Percopsis transmontana (assembly GCA_025447815.1). Classification (NCBI taxonomy): domain Eukaryota; kingdom Metazoa; phylum Chordata; class Actinopteri; order Percopsiformes; family Percopsidae; genus Percopsis; species Percopsis transmontana. Next base: position 2,231,533 of record JAOEHI010000018.1, on the reverse strand, counting down.
GCATAAGCCTCCAAAGTAAGGAAAAGAACAAGAACAAGTCTCCAGGGGGGTTAAACACAAGGAAGGTGGAGGCACGTTAAATCATAGCTGCAAAAAATAATGATAATATTTATTGTAATACTGAAGATACCCAAAAATTGCCGAATCACACTAAATAATATCTTGAAAGGTCTCAGCTTTTATACTGTGAAGTAAATGACACATCATTGTTTTAAACAAAAAAAGATTTAAAGGCTTCTGAAATGCCATTCATATTAAGTACATCTAAATAAATGTTAAATTTTTAATGGTTTGTCTGGGGAATGAATGATTCAACTGGTGGGGCTTCTGCACCAAATATTCAATAGAATAATTACTTGAAGAGCTGAGCAAATCAAAACACATTTTAAAAGAGATGGGAATGATGAGAAATGAGATGAGAACAAACAAACAAAGGAACAAAGGAACAAAAAAACATCGCAACCTTTACAATGAATTAGTATTGTTCAATTCCACTTCTTCACACAGGATTGTTGTCTGATAGGAGATTATTTTACAAACAGACTGACCAGAAAAGCATACTTTTATGATCCCAAAAGCTTACAGTAAATATACCATCAGTGAATTCATCATCTGCCTTCAAACACTTGATTTAAATGCAGGAAATGCGGTTGTAAAGATCGAAACATTCAATCAAACACAAGATTATCCAGAAACTGGGAGATCATAGGAGATCACAGGAGCTTTGATCTTCCCTTATGGAGAATTATTTTTTTTCACCCGTCTAAAAATATTGTTAAAATTAATTCATTTATTTTCCAAAATGCACAACACCTGTTTGGAGAGAAGTTGTCTACATTCCTATAGTTTGTTTCTTCATCTCATTTCTGTTTTATTTGTATGTGTTTTTGATCAACCCAGTTCACAATATCACCAGAGACTAAATGTCATGTTTCCTGCTAGAATATTACAACAGCTATTCTCCCACAACTGGGACAAACGAAAACAACAAAGAAATATCTCATATTTGCTGTGCTTTACCTTTTCTTCACAGGTTCAGCACATTGGCCTCTAGACACTAAAACATTGCGGTGTTGTCGTTGCTGCTGTAAAAAAAAAGCACATACAAATCTGTCACCTTTCAACCTGTCAGAGCCAACAGCTTTTCCAGGTTTAGTCCAACACTCTCGTCATACCTCGGCCAACAATTAATCTGCCTGTAAACAGAAGGCTTAGAATGACATCTATAGCATTACCGGTGTGCTGAATGGCACGCCAAGCATCTCCATTAATCTTGGGGAGGGGTGATGGCGTAATGGGCTCAATGACACTCACTCAGTGGGCATTTAGCAGGCTGTTAACCTCAGACACCTCTCAAGGGATTCGGGGGGCCCTCTCCTCCAGCAGCCCCGAGACACTGGTCTCAGATATTACTGCCTTTGATCTGCACTTCTCCAAACTTTGTTTCCACCTCTGCCTCTATCGTTGACATGCACGCGCACACACACGCACACACGCGTCATAGCACTTACCGTCATGATCTGGTAATGTCCAGCACTTGTACTTCAATTATTCTCCACTACTTGTTCTTGAAAGGGTTCGTTCCTCTCTCCTAACCGAAGGGAGTCATGCCCCCTGTGATTTTTCATTGACTCTCCGCTGCCTTCCGTATGCATCTATTCAAACTCGGCAGCGATATTAAAGCAAGCCATATGCACTGCCCTAAATGTCCGTCCTTGTGAATATTTTGGTATTAATAGGCAATATATCAATGTGGCCTTATCCGATCAATAACAGTGAGTTCAACAGGGAGCATTTGGGGGTCACCCACACAAACGGGACCATGGAAAGGTGTTTTATCAATAATTCATACGGAGGATCGGATTTCTGTCTGTGGTCCTTTTGGTTTTCATCTGTAATTACGTCTGCCCCGCTCTCCATCTACATTGTGGAAACACACACACACACAGACACACACAGCCCTATTTCCCCAATGATGACAGAGGTCGGACATTATGCGCTGTACAAAATCCTTGATCTCAGAAGGAATGGTACTTTGATGCCACATCTACAATAAGAAGATTTCATCTAACCTAAAACACTTAATCCTCATATGAGGTCACACACAAAAACAATATATAGCCCACACAAGTCTCCAGTCTTGCTATTTCTGATCTTTGAAGGATGTTTGTTGGCAATTTTGACTTTACTTTACTGTGAGCTTTTTATTTAAGTAAACTGTCACGCTTTGACATTATGAATAAACTAAAGCATTTTACCAGTGCTCAGTTCAATGTTAGACTGTCAAGGAGGCAAAGTGTGCTTTCCTATGTTAGCATAGAGAACCGCGAAATCTATCTATCTATAATCTGCCCTATCTCTCTTGCACATGCAAGGAATAATCTTCAATTTAAGCAAGGCTGTGGTGTCATTAAGAGCTTAAAACCAGCAGAGTAACTCTGCGGCCACCGCACAATCTGATGCGTATTCTAAGGCAAACCATTAATGGTCACAGAGTGACCATATGCTGGGATATTTGCTGGAGACACACGTGCATGAGAGCATGCGCTTGCCCGAGTGCGCACACACGCACGCAGGACAATTTGCTGCCATCAACCATTAGAGACATTTCCTGCAGCTCCTAGACTGGTTTCCCTCTCTGTATTTCTTCATATTGCTCTCTGCCCCTATTTCTCTCTCTCTCTCTCTCTCTCTCTCTCTCTCTCTCTCTCTCTCTCTCTCTCTCTCTCTCTCTCTCTCTCTCTCTGAACCAAAAGATGACATCAGCCAATTTTATTGAGGTGAAAAAGAAAGAGGGTTCCAAAGAAAAAGCTTTCCAAATGTGACAGAGATGTAGAATATATTTTCTGGTCACTTAAATGAAGAATAATCTAATTTGGATGCAGATGGGTTTGGGACGTTCTACCACGGGAAAAGACAAGCGATGATGATTCAGCCTGTACACAATATGTCTGTTCAAATCCTAAAGTCTGGACAAATGGTTCTACCGATATGAGCAACTGGTTGCAATGCCAGATGAATAGATAAGCACTTGAATGACAGCTGGAATCCCTTGTTAAATCTCTTACCAATAAGCATCGCTTCATTTACATATTGGTGCACACAGAAATGAAATTAACTTAAATGAAAAAAGACGTTGAATGTAACTTTGGTGCGGACTAAGCGGACTAAACAGGTGTGAAAGCGTCCTAAAACGTACCATAATGGCTGTGTTTAGTAGTAACCAGAAAAAAATTGATAAAGTGAGAGGTTTTTCAAGACTTATAGGTAAATGAATTGAAATGAAGTTGCCTCCTCTTTGGTAATCCCACTTTTTCATCTAAAATACAAAATGTAACTCGGCACAGAGCACACATGTGTGAGAGAGAGAGAGAGAGAGAGAGAGAGAGAGAGAGAGAGAGAGAGAGAGAGAGAGAGAGAAAGTGAGTGATGGGGGTGGTGGCAAGTGCCGCAGAGAAAGAGAGAGATAAATCTAGCATCGGTGATGAGACCTGCTTCATTTTCACGGCTTGCATGCTCTCTGGGGCCGAGGGGAGGGGGTTATAGCCAACAGACTCCATTCCCCTATGACAACAGCTGCTCCACCTGGCCTGTGCAGGCAGACACACCACACCACGGCCACCCACCACCTGCTTGCCGGCACCACGAGGGGGAAACGTAGTCCGTCAGCTGGGGTTTTTGTGACTTTTGCCTACCAGCCCCAACCCCCTGTATTTTAGTCTAGAAAACGTCTTTTTCTGTATGTTGTACAGTGGTTGTATATCTTCAGTATCTATTAGCTGTTTCTTTTTTCCTCTCTCAGTAACCAATACGTTCTAATCTGTCAGTCTAGAGCAGCTCAAGGTCATAGCGAATGAGCAGCAACTGAGATGAATGTCTGTCTGTGTCTTCCTGTAAATGTGTGTGTGGCAGGCAGGCAGACAGACAGGCAAGCAGACAGGCAGACAGACAGAAAGACAGAGGCTTCTGTAAGCCGGGCCCGAAAAGTGGCCGATTCTTCACTCTTGAGCCCCACGTATTATCTGGGTGGGTAAATGGCGGTCGCGCGGAGGAGGGTGGGGGGGGGGGACAAGGCGGGGGGTGGGGATCGGCCTCCAACTTAACAAGATTAATACATTTGCCTCATCTCTCTGGGTTTTATGTCCTTCTCCTTCCAGGGCCCTTGTCAAATCTCTCTGGACAGGCGCTCGCATATGACGCCGGAGAGGAGACATGAAGGGCACTCCGGGGCTGCAGGGGGGGAACCAGAGGATGTTCCATTTGGTGACATCCTGATTAGTGTGCATGTGATGCACCTCACAGACAACATGTTGCTTTTACGGTGCATGTCTTGTAACACGGCTGGCCGTGCACATGGTCGTCGTGACTGACGCGTAAAACGGATATTCGGCTAGGAGTAACCGGTGCGTGTGCGTGCGTGCGTGCGTGCGTGCGTGCGTGCGTGCGTGCGTGCGTGCGTGCGTGCGTGCGTGCGTGCGTGCGTGTGTGAGCAGAGCACGGGACTGTGCACCAGGTTATGGAGTGCTGTACCACCAAACATAAGAGACTAGGAATCCTATTCAGACAGGTTTTTACATTCATTTATCCAGTTAATTTTTTACTCTTTTATTGTATTTTGAATTTACTGCTTCGTAAGAAGAAACTTGAATAACTATTATTATTATGATTATTATTATTATTATTATTATTAGTAGTAGTAGTATTTGTAGTAGTTATAGTTGTATTCTGTATGTAGTATTATTCTGTGTGTGTGTGTTGTGTGGGGGGGTTGATGGCTACCTGCACAGATGTCTGGTGTTTATCCAGATTAGGGAACTATAATAAAATCAAATCTCAGTACAGAAAGAAAAATGAAAAGCGCTTATTTAGTCGGGGTCCATAAACATTATGCTGGGAATAACAGCGTATGCAGACGGAGTATTTCTCTGAGGAGATTAAAGAATAGGTATGATGAGATTAAGGAGAGGGTTGATACGATTAAGACTGACTACTTTAAAATGATTATGAAAGGCTTGGGGAGGAGGGGAGGAGGGGGGGGGGAAGTGCACACAGCATATTACAGAGACACAGAGAGAGAGGCAGGACAGAGCAGTTTAATTTTTTTTGTCTCTCCATTAAAACAACAAAGAGCTAGCTGTGCTTGTTATAGTCTTACGCCAACAGCATTTTAGGCAGCACCGGTTGCTACAGTTTTACTGGAGAGAAAGACAGAACAGTGGAAGGAAAACAAAAAATAGATGAAGAAAAAAAACACTCCCACATGACCCAGGCGAAGCAATGACAATCATATTGCCCGCAGCCATTTTTTTTCCTCTCTCTCTCTCTCTTTGTATACTTTGATGTACCAAATAGCCTCAATCCACAAGCGGCACCATTACTTCCACTGCCTACCTATAGTGCACTCGCTTTTTTCCCCTCGTCCCCTCATTCTGCCATACATCTGCATCTGTCTCTTTTTCCACATACTCGGTATTCTCGCTAAAGTCACTGTTAGCACAAGGCAGTGAGTGCCAGAGGCAAGGAGAAAAGAAAGTAAGAATTAAAAAAAGAAATAAAATGAATTAAACTTCCTATATTTGGTCAAGGGTTGTGTAGATGTTTACAGTCAAATGTGAGCATGTCTTTCACAAATTGCTTCTCTTCACTGGAACTCTACTGTACCTTTATTTTCTCTATTATACCGTCAACGTTTTTACGCATCAACAGGGAGCAGCAGAGATGTGGAATGGGCACTGTGGACAAACGCGGTTCTTACCAGAAAGTTTTCACTGTTTTGCTAATTTTGGGACATGTGGAGGCGGCATTAATCTGGTGCAACCGATTTAATTTGTAAAACTGTTGGATTAAGATGGAATATATTATCAGAAGAATGGTGGGGGCTGTCTTCTGTAACACCCAATCAAAACAGCTGCATTCATTCCCTTGAAAAGCAGCGCGCTCTCCGTCATGGCAAACTGCCAATTTCAGAATAGACAAAGAAAGTCCAGACAGTCCTAAGACAGAAAAGTTGTGATCATGGATCAATTGGCCTAGGAAATCAGTTTGTCCTTTTAGGTTGAATGAGGTTAAAAGGGTTAAGGACAGTAGTCATTAGTTAAATTATTCATGAAAAAGACCAACATAACATACACAAAAGTGACTTGTGTGATTTTGGATGTCTGTGCTTAGTGCAACTTCGCCTAAAGCCCGGAAACTAACACAAGACGCCTGCGTTTGCGCTAAGACGTGGTCTGACCAGGCAGAGACACTAGCACAATATTTGGTTTTATTTGACACTAAACTAACACTGCGCCACCTGATTTTGACTGATAAACCCTCTACTGCGCCCCAACACCCATTTTGTCATCATGGCAAGCTGGGAAATTAGCAAATGCGCCCAGGCGAGATAAAAAAAAACCTTTCGCCCAACTAAATTGTCATTACTTCTGCATTAACGCTGCCACCGGCCTTGCACCGTCCGGAAACTAGAACCATTTTGGAGAGAAGAATGGTCAGGATGTTGGTTCAGACTATGTTTCGATTGTTTGGGAAATGACTGCAAGTTGACTTCTGTGATTGGTCAGGGACAAGAAAATGTCTTAGTAGAAAACCTTCATCAACATCAGTAGCCTAGGTATATTTAGGTGGATTATTTTGTTTAAGTTTATGAAATTATTATTGTACAATTGCAGTGCCAACTACAGTACATGTACTATATTTATTATTGACAATACATCCTATTTTATTCTGTGATATTGATGTTGAATTTTCCATTACACACCCTGAAATACAAAAATGTTGTGACACATGCACGTACCCACACACTCACACACACGTAAACTGCACACGCATACATACACAAATAACACTGTAAAGAGTTGAACCTCCATTGCCTTTGAGAGCTCTTAATTCTGATTGGCTGGAGGTCATCAATTAATTTTGTTTAAGTCTCAGGAATAGGAAACTCATACTGATTATGGGACTAGGGCCTCTTATGTTTAATCTTCGAGGAATGACTCAAAACACTGTTGTTTTAGTGATTATTTTTAGCCAAAACTGAGTGCAACTTGACCAGCCTTATTACAGCCTTTAGCATCTTTTAATTATAAAATGAAAATGCTTTTTATACTGACAACACCAACACTACACTGTTGCTTTTGACAAGACACTGAACTATAATTGTGCCTTCACAGATATCTCTTTGAAGGCAAGAATGACATTAGTGAGGTTTCATCCAGAAACGTGAATGGAAATGCCAGATTTGCATCTACATCAGGACGTGGAAAAAAGGAGCACAATAAACATGGTGGCAATTAAATGAGGATCTTTCTGGATTTACTGTAATGTGCGAAACCAAACAAAACGTAACATTAGTGCTACTGCCAAATGGGAAGCATTGCAATGCTGTGATGTACCAAGAGTTACAGCCAATAATGTTAGCCAAAGGCTTCAACAAGCCGTGCCCACTCTCTCCATAACTGTTTGTTTGTGTTTGGTTGGCAGTCTTTTGGTTTTGTATTCTTGTTGCCCCGTCTAATCGCATGACAACAGTTGATGGAAACACTTTTTTGAAACAAACATCTTACAAATAAGAAACATATAACTGCGTTTTCAGTTCATTGTACTTCTAAACGTAAAGGTTACTTAAAATTACTTAAGGGTATGATAGCAGAAGAAACCAGGTAACCATTTGTTAGCTATTATATATAGGGTGTGTTTATGTCTATGTTCTGGTTTTTTAAAACCCTCTACTCTTAGTACCCTGTACTTTACAGTAACTTTCTAGTAAATACAGCGTAATAATTATTAAGATAAACTTCATAATTTAAGTGTATCTTAGTACCCTCTATTTTCTTGTAACTAATTGCTAAGTATGGTGTAAGTTTAGCTTAGTACCACTATTACTAAAGTAGATGGCCATGTCATACCTGTATGTGCCTTCTAAGTCATTTTAAAGGGACCTTAAAAGTGCAATGAATAGTAGTTGCGTTTTTTATTTGTAAAATGTTTGTTAATTGTAAATAACTTTACTTACTCTTTACTTATTTTTTGTTACGACTTACTTAACAGGTACTTACCCTGTAATTAGCGGGCTGTCAATTAAATTGTCACCAATATATGATGCTGTCCATGAGGCCTTGGTGACAGGGAACATAGCCAGTGACAAAGAATATGAGAAAGTCCTGTGAGAACAATTAATGAGGAGGAGCCTTATTCCGTGCAAATGGGTCATGTAGGTGCAAATGCACTAATCCTAACTTTTACAAACTGTTAACAATAACCAACTGGCTCACTGAGTGATTGGCAAAGGTCTATATAACAGAACAACATGAGTCACCTGCAGGTTTCATTTAGCAGAATGGCCTTCATGTCACATATCTAAGGACACTGGTGCTGGCTTGGCGAAATAATATGGATGAGTAATGGGATGCGGCCCACATCCGGACACTCTGGGAAGGTGAAGGGCTGCTGCCAAGCCCCAGTCCCTGATGACCTCCCCTTTTCCTGTGCACTCAGCATATTTGCCTATGTCACCCAAAGGACCACTCATAAGCATTGACGCATGTCAGCCATCTTTGGTATTTTATGATTCTGTTTTGACATCAGAGGCCTCATGAATACAAGGGGAATGCGAGAGAATAACACCAGAACCCATGAAAGCCATTAGCAGCCTCACCAGTCCGCCAGTCATTCTATTAAGATAAGCAGTTGTGGCGCCTTATAAACCGATTGAATAGGAGGAGGAGGGGGAGGGGGAGGGGGGGCCCCAGAATTCAAAGTGTGTCACCTTGCAGAGTCCACATGAAGTCTTATGTTCTCTCTCTTTTTTTAAAGTATGACATTTAGTTTGGGCAGAGACAAGAAAAGGTCCTGCTATGGCACACTGCTGATTCAAGGTTTTAGCAGGGGATCTCGGGGAAGGGAGCTAAGAGCAAAGAGCTAGCCATTTTGCAGTTTGCTCTCATCTGCCAATGCCTTCCCGGGGCTTTCAGAGTCAATCAAAGAGCTACCAGAATGCTCACACCAGTCTTTTAATTATTCATGGTAATTCTATGCCACTACACACTCTGTGCTGCCCCTGTCGCGTCCCCCAAGCGAGGTATGCTCTGATGTGTTTGTGTGTACTGAATATATAAAGAAAAAAGAAAAAAAAGTCCATCCATTTCAAAAGAGACACTTTGCGCTGCCCTGTGCTGCGATGGCAGCTCTTTCAGGGTCACCTGGCATCTATTGCTGAGGGAACCTTAGCTGATAAATGCTTGGTCCCACGAAGCCCCCCCCCCCCCAAAACTAATCTTTCACTGGACATAGGACTACTGCTAGCTTTTTCTTCACCTTCAGATTTCTATTGAATTTATTTCAGTATCTAAGATTTCAGTGTAACCTATGCCCATCCATGTTTACTGCAGCCCCTCAAAAAGCTCCACTTTACCGATAACAGATTTGTGTAAAAGGGGCTGTCTATCATCACATTTACGGGGGGGATTGACATTTTTTTATAAGAGCTGCTCTCGTAAAAATTGCATTCACTTCATTGTAAGCTCTAATTAGCTGGAGAGGAGGCAACTTTGCCATTCTTGTCTGTCTATCAAGCTGTCAGCGACCACTGACATCACAAGGTACATGTCAAGTTCAGCCTTTTGTGTCTGAGACAAGCCTATTACCAAGAAGTGTGCGATGGCGGTTTTAAGTGAGCAAAATGCAGCTGGCCGACGATAACGAAATCCATTCACTGGAAAAAGCCAAATTACACTACATTTTCACTCATGGGCCCATAACAATCCAGTCTAGAAGGAATAAAAGGTAAAAAGAAAAAATTGTGGGAAAACTGATGCTGAAGTTCTTCATTCACCACCGTCAGTCAACATCGAAAGGAAATGTGATGTTGGCAGCAAGAGGCTACATAGCTAGAGTATGCAGTACAGTCTACACATTTGATGTCTTTTCACTTGATTCATCTCAGGTATCTTGGGGTCTGTAAAGGGAATATTGAAGAAGGTGTTGCCACTGTTTGGGCCTTTGAGAGAAAGGTGATATCTCCTGCACAGTGAAGCAGTTGTGTTTTGTTGCTCGGCGGTTGGAGAGAAATAGAAACACCTCCTGTCTTCAACCTGCTTTCACCTGCTTTGTTGAAGATAAAAATGGGCAAATGTTTCATGTCTCCTGTCTGTTGCTGCCAAAAGACAGAAAGGAGGGCAACAAAAAGCTGAGATAGACACAGTGCCATACCAAGGGAGGATGTGGCAGAGATAAAAGCATGTCATTTTGTAAGGAATGATCAGGAAACTGCCCACCTTTCCTCTTTCTCTTTCTTTTTTTCCTGTACCAACATAGACATTGTCAGAATTTAAAGGATTTATAGTCGCTGCTTTAACCTTACACTCAATACAGGAATGAGACTTTGAAAAGCAGTTGTGTTTACAACAAACAATTCAACATGTCCTTGATTTTAGTACCAAGTAACTTAGAAAAGACAAAAAGCCTCTATTTCACTTAAACATAGAGCTTTTGTTCAGGTTTAGCTCATCGCTTATTGATCACTTCATACAAGTGAATCATAAGGCTCCAACTCGCAATAGTTGAATATTAATGGGTCTGCTATAATTTGAGCCTATATCAGCATGTGTGTCCATGTGTGTGTCAGACCATGTCAGGTCCTGGAATGAGGCTTGTAAACACACTAACAGATAACAGAATACGTAGCCTATCCTCAAAGGATGTTGCTTTTGCCATATCAGCTTTAATTCAAAGAAATACCACCTTTCCATATTCATAAAACTGCAGCAGATACCATTTCTGCTTATAGTGTAAAACAGTTATCCTTACATCTTATCTTTGGTAATTCATGTTTTATTGCAGCAATTTTCCTAATCACATGAAATGCGCACATTTAATTTGAGTCGTGATAGTAGATATTGCCGTTACAAATTAATTAATCTGGTAATAAGATACAGTTTCTGATAATAAGGTTTTATAGGCCGAATCCATCCTGGTCTGTTACTTCTTTGCTGCCACGGTTCTGTTGTGTATTACAACAACACAACACTACGACTGTCAACTGTAAAATTGGCCAATCGCCAATTTACCAAACCATATCCCATACAGTTTGATAGCTACAAGTTGCCAGGCTGGTAATCTGCACGCACCTAAATTTTTAATAATAAATAACATAAAAAAGACCCATAAAGCAGGGACACTGACCTGCCCCAATCACATCTCTTCCCAGGCCCCGCCCCTCCCCCTCTGTCCTCTTTGTTTTTCATGTCAGATGCTGTGGCTGAGAACCAAAATTATGTGGCTGGATGAGGGTGTCACAATGGATAAACAAAAGCGCAAGCAGGGTGCAGAGAAGTTGCGGGATGACACTTTTTTTTAAACTAGAGGCGAATGCCGCTAAATGTGAATAAATAACTGTGGATTTGACGTTGATGTCAAAATGTTTGCTGTAGGGGCTGCAAAAGCTTCAATATCTACAGTACCCGACATTGCAGCAAAAGGTAAAACTTGGAGGAGAGGTTGCTGGCCATGACCACTGTGTGAAAAGGCTGTATAATATACAATAACTGTAGCCCTACTGTGCTAAAATGTAGGTCTGCTTATGTATTAGCCTACAGGGAAAAAAAGTTTTCATTTCCAACAACAGGCACCAAAGTTACCCTACTTTTATTTTAAGACAGGTATGGTGGTAACTATTATCTAGTAACTACTAGGATATACACTCACCTAAAGGATTATTAGGAACACCTGTTCAATTTCTCATTAATGCAATTATCTAATCAACCATTCAC
>JAOEHI010000018.1:2179254-2205476 GCA_025447815.1 Percopsis transmontana | reverse complement strand
AAACATATTGCTGCCCTACTCTCAGGAGAAACCAGGGCCCTGACGGAACAGACCACGGCAATGGGAATAAATGTCCATCCTTGCAACACAAAACACATCAGGTACAACGGCGCAGACACGCGCGCTCGCGTGCACACACACACACGAGCGAGTACGCATAAAACACACGCGCGCGCGATGCATACATGCACACAAGCACGCACACAAGCACACACACAACACACACACAGACACAGTATTGTTTACCACATAAGCATGACTGGATGCAGCACTGGGTTTACGCCTGAATGGTCTTTTTCATTTGAAACGCTGGGGTGGTTACCCACAGAGAAGGAGCTGATTAAGAAAGCAGTCCCATTTAATTCCTTTTCTCTTAGACGGCCGGCCAGAGATGTGTAATTAAGGCCACTAAATCTCCCATGGGCCCTGCTACCTGCTACACAACCAACATGACATGTCGTGTAATTTGCCTGACCTACAAAAGCGATGGCAGAGCTATTTGCCACAATCGCAGGGCGAGCGGGCACAGGCTCTTCAGTGAGACAGCAAGAGAGAGAGAGAGAGAGAGACAAGGAGAGAGAAATGTGATAACTGACCTCTGTTGGAGGGCCAAGGACACATGCCGGACAGCTTGCATATGAATAGGTGTACAGTATATTGCACGCACGCATGTACACACACACACACACTAACACACACACACCTACAGTATAGAAAGTCCAGGCAATCTGTGGTCTTACATTATCATCCATTTTCACCAACACCAATGTCCTGAAATGACAACAATTCTGACGGATAGTCAGACATATTATCTTAAAAACGCTTTTTGTTGTTATATCCTATGGATAGAGAATAATTCTAGCACTAACTTTTAGGATGTACCTCATAACTAACTTCTTATATTATAATTAGATTGGGCCAGCGTCGAATAGAACACTGTGCGTCAGCATTTTTTCTCCCCCCCACCTTTGGGCTTCTCAAAGGACATATTAATTGTCTTATTGACTATGCTGAAACGGTGCGAGTGTGCGTGCATGTGTTTGTAGAAGTGGGAGCGAACATCCCCTCTGACATTGAAATTTAATGATAATGTTGTTTCATTCAATAACCAACAGACACCATTGGTGTCCTCCATATTTGGATGTTAATAATCTTCAAATTAAGAAATTAAGAAATAATGTTTTTATTTCTGGTCATCTATTTGCTACTCCGAAAGTTATTTTGATTTTTTTTTTCAACTGATGATGAATGATGCAACAACTTCAATATCTTATATGGATTTAAACACACAAATGCTTTTAATGTTGATGTCGTCTTACTGTGCGCAACAATGGGAGGCATCATGTAATACGGAGACAAAATAAAGAAATGCACATGTGCAATTCCACAAATAATGTATGAAGGCTGTTGTCCAAATAGGGAAGATACTTCTGGCAGCCAGAAAGAACACTCCTGCCCAAAATCCAATTTCTTGTCAAGTGTGGTGCTATTCTGTCCCAGAGTTAGCTGCTGTGCTCAATGGGCAAAAAAACAAACAAAAAACATAGACATGGTTGTTTCGGTAGACGAAAGTGTTCTTTATAAATATATCAGCAACATGGCAGTACACAACTTCCCAACCTTTTAACAGTTATTTTGTGCTGGATGATAATTGATGGATTTAGCCAAGTGGTATAAAGTTTAGCACTCAATATTTTGCAAAATAAGGAATATTTTCATGGGGCTCTATCTACCAGGCACCAATAGACAATTGTATTTGTAATTTTCCTTTAATCCTACTCATAGTTGACTGTCTCACTCTTGCTACAGTAAGCCTGGAATTCATTACGCACGACTCCAATGAACCGTACAGACCACACCTTATTTTCGTGTTAAGGAGGGGAATTAGTTTATATGGTATATTAAGCTAATGCAAAGCCCGGTACCGGCTTTGGACATTCAACATGTTGAAACGGGGGCTGTTGGATAATGTCCACAAAAAGAGTCCACAGAAGACACTTCCTCGAAGCGACGACGGTATCCACCAAGCAGACTTCAGCCCTCTGCTGTGTACATCATCTCAACCAAACACAAGGCCTGAGACTCCACACTATCCTCTTTGTTTGTACCATCAAATCAACCTACGGAGAGAACTATAACATTCCAAAAACATCTTCAAAGATAATACATTGTGCTCCCATAGCCATTTAGAGGAACCGTAGCACATACTATACATGACAATCTCTTTCTGCTTAGTAGCAAATTGGGAAAGGCAGCATGACATATCTGTAGCAAGTGTTTCTTTGCTTGCTCGTTTCATAAATTTTTCAGTAGAGTCTATCTCAAAAGTGCCAACAAATGCAGTGAAGAAACGTGCTTTGGCACCAATCCATTCTTCTAATTGGGAACCTTGGGCTTCAGGAAAACAGGATGCACCTCTGCTCTAAAAGTCTGTTTTATTATTTATAAAAAAAGGTAGGAATTATAGAACACATATACTGGCAGCCTTTCTGACTAAGCTTGAAGAAAGAGATGAGGGCTGCACACAGAGATAATGCTTAATAATCTATTTCATTTTAATAGCATGAAGCTGAAAATACTGCATACCCCTTTTCAAAACAAAGCAATATGCCTAATGATGCTTAATAAACAATCAGACAATAACAAATAAAAGTCGGTTTTGTAAAAGTCTTTTTAAAAAGCGATTAAAAAAGTAGCCTTGATTTTCACATCAAAATGGCCTCGGGCACTGCCTTTGAAAGGTTTGAGGCCCAGATGGCAAATATCCAAACCCTTTGTCTTTATCCTTATGTGATGGCACTGCCCATCCATCTCCAGCTACGCTCTGGGTCATTAGGAGTTTTAAAAAATGTAATCAGGAATCAGACATAGCCACGCACTAATGGAATCAGTGAAATCATTAAAATTAAGTCTAAAATGACCGGGTGTCTGGTGTTAAGCAGCTAAATATACAGGTACTATGATCCAGTGGCAAGCATCAAGTATTTATCAAGTCTCCTGCAGAAGCAGATTCTACACAACCTGGAGCCATGCCACGGCTTGTCAACTGAGAACAGGACATTAGAGTAGTCTGATGTGTTTGGTGGAAGTAGAACGCTGGAACATCTATATCAGGTCTATTTTCAGCTTTATGCTGCTGTAATAAAATACATAATTAAGCATTATACCAGTGTGTGACTCTCCCCAGTTAAAAGGCTTGAACTTTTCTGAGGTAACCCGGCGACGCAAATGGACTAAGCTCTGGATTTAAATGAGTTCCTTTTACTATTCTCTATCAATATCCCATAACCCTTTCAAATGGACTGTGAAAAATGTACGCAGTATTTCTAATTGTACTGTTTAACTATAAAGCAGGTGGCACTACTATCGTTCTAAAACCATACGGATGTGTTTGAAAAAGCATTTTTTAGCAAATCTGACCACCATATTCTCAACAGAGACAGCCTTACTGTATAAAATACAAATACAGCAGGTATGCTGTATTTGATGCCCTAAATGTTTTGCAGTGATCTTTTGATGCAAATAAAGGTTGCACATTTACCATATGGCTGACTTTGTCCACAGTATATTCGTAAAGTCACAGATTTTTTTGTCGTTAATTGTTAAGCGACAGATTGTTCTATAGCTAGTATTGCCTCAAGCAGTGTTGATGTCACAGTCAACTTGAGGTACACAACATCACAAGCCGTCACATGAAAGAATGCTTAAGGAAGAAAATATATTCTCAGTTGGCCAGTGTTCAAACAACAACATTGCATCTATGCCTCTCTCTCAAGCTCTCAAGCTATTCTTTGTTACAGTATGTTCACATTTTTTTACCTTTCATTAAAGTTTTACATTTCATTCTACAATCTGGTCACACAAAGTTATGGTTCAGTCATTTGAAGGTAAACTTTAAGAAAATAATCTCAGGAAACGCTATTGTCCAATTGATACAAGGGCAATTCTTGACATTTCCGTTCGCGTTTCCTACATGCCTGCCTCTCTTCACTGAGAATGTTGAGGAATACTAAATTGGAGAGTGTATTTTATTGCACTTGATCCGCTACTGATCTCTTGTGTGGCAAACCCAACCCACTCCAGAAGGTATGTAGTCAAGAAGAAAAAAAAGTTATTAGAGATGCAGCCATCAGTGTGAATGAGGTAAAAAGAGGAGAACAGAGGAAGAGAGATAGATGGAAAGGGAGGTTAGGTGTGATGTATAAAGAGTACAGGGTACGTGTGTAGTGTACAGTATGTGCAATGGATAACTAAGACAAAGGACTGTTTGAATTGTGGGAATGCTATGTACACAGTACAGGTTCAAAAATAGTTAAATCCCATAATAAAGACTAAGTACATACAGTAGACCTAAGCATCCAAATACATTCAATTCAAAGTTTCATTCCAAATTAGAAAAAATAAATTCTCTTTCAGTTTTCTCTTTCTCTGGGGTGTTGTGTGATGTTGCATTCGCTGATGTCACCGTGACATTTGAAAAGAACCAATCAAAAAGAAGATGTAGGTATTCCGCCCTAACAGTTACAACAAAGCGGGACATAGAAGAGCCAGGGAGATGTCAATCAAGCATGGCCTGCACATGCCCAGGCAAACCTGAAAAGTGCTCTAACCTTTTTTCTAGTAGTAGTTATTTCGTATTTAAAACTTGATGACTATTTAACAGCTGGGATACCATATATGCAATGTGATATTTTGAGCTGCGTTTACTTGGGCTTTAAAGCAAAGTGTTTCCATAGTGCATCTATGGGCACCTGCCACTGACGGGGTAGTTAACTTCAATCACTTCTAGAATGAGCAGTACGAAAGCTTCAGTTTGCAATGACCATACTGAGAACATGTGCAGAGATGGCTCTGGAGACAAAGAATAACATATTGATTTACTGTCCACACAACAGTTAGAGTGATTTATATTATTTTTGTATTGAGTTTTTTTCCCCTTAGTGACTGAAAATAAAATTGGCATTTCTGTTTAAGCTTCAAAATTGATTTCTCACCCCCTGGGTGGTAAGTAATGAGAGTTACTAGGCATGAATGAGAAGCAATTTTTTAGCCCTTAAAATGTTGCATGAGGTACAACTTTATTTTTTTTATTTTTTTATCTACTCTACACCAAAATCCATTTCAAGGTTCAAAAGATAAATGAGTCAATATGAGTTTGTAGGGTTTCTATTTCAGCATTACACAAGAATCAAGGCCTCATCGACACAAATCTAATTGACTCATAACCTCTGCACTAACAAGTGTGTGTGTTTGTGCATGCTTGTGTGTGTTTTCTTTTTAATTTTATTATTATTTTATAATAATAATATTATAAAAACTCTTTTTGGGTATTGAGTTGCTCTAATCTTCAGAATCTACAATTCTAAGTACACCTGGCCTTATTGGTTACATAACAATAAATGTAAAACGTGACTGGGGGTTAGGTTGTTGCCCTTGTGGTTAAGTACACTAATATATTTTGATAGGACATAATGCTGTCTGTGTACTCCACTCCACTGGGTCAACGCCTCATTCAGACACTATACAATTGTTTTTATGCTTTGCTTTTCCTCCATCATCCCGTGCGTAAACATAGGAGAATGATGATTTGCAAACGACAGCCGATTAAATTGAATGCCATTAAACTTGGCAAGGGCAGACAAAATAGAGAATGTATTATCAAAAACAATTGTGTTTGGAGAGGAACATATTCACACATTTACATGGTTGACCCAGGGAAAAATGGAAAAATTATGAAGTAAATTATCATAGGCAAAAGTCATTTATTGTCCAATTAATTCAGAAGAAAATTGTCACAGCTCACTGACGTCTAATACACATGAAAGTGAGGTTCACAATAGGAGTTGATAGCAAATTAAGAGAGCTACAGAGATATCTAAATGAGTGTTAATTACCTGCATTCTTCTAAGCGTGTGTATTCTTGTTGAGGCTAAATGTCATTTTCTAGACAACTATTGCCTAACTGAAGATTTGGGTGTTTTACACCCATGACTATCTCCTCTTGTGTATAGCTTCACAAAAACCTTTGATAAATATAATCAGTTCGTATCAGATTTATTTGCAGTATCCCCACATTTATATAATGCTGCCAATCACCTGCAAGCTTGCTTCTTGTTAAGGATAATAATCACTTTTGTCCTCATGTGAACGAACATTGTGTACAGACTAACAATCAGAAAACTGTGTCTTTTGAAGCCCCCTATTTTTCCTTGTTATACCCAATACAACATTGTTATGCAAATAGTGACAAGTCTGAAAAAGCACAGTTTGCATGTTTCAAGTCTCATATCCGTGTGTGAGTGTAAATAATAAAGTGCTAAAAGAGATTTCTGAAGTGTGCTATCTTTAAAGACTAGAAGATTTTATGCCCCCTAGATACATTTTGTCAACAAACTTTGCTGTGTGCCACAGAATTCTGACAGTGCCAAAGCAGCCATTGCACGTCACTGCACAAAAAAACGTAATGCCCCATAATGACTTCACTGCTGCAAAATGAAGGAGCATCAGTGTTGAAAGGGATGTAGTACTGGATTCTCCATAATAATGCAAGTCCTGTTTTATTAGCTTGTTAGCAGACACTTTGAAGGTTTCACATGAATTAGAGATCTAATTAGAAGAGAATCATCTCTGTAAAACTAGCTGACTGAATTCAAGGTCTTGATTGGTAGCTGGTATTGAAGGTAAGGGTTATGAGGTAACAAGTCATTTAATATTTATCCAAACTCTTCTCTTACTATCATATAATGTGGGTTCAACAGTCACAAAGAAGGGTTTTAGATACTTCTTCATTTAGCTACTTCTTAGTTATCTGGGTTGCATGTGCTTTCAGGTTTGATCCACTCTCTTCTGGTGCAGCAGGCCAAATATTGTCCAGAGACACTCCAGAAGGGGATCAGGGGAAATATTGAAGGTATAAAAAGGGTGCCCTCATTGAATGGGGTCAGGATTCACTTGTTGAGTTCTCTTGAAAATGAGACAGTATGGCTGCCAAAACCCTACGCTAACATTCACACAGAAGAGTCAATACGCACACGCACACAGACACAGACACACACACATACAGTCACAGCCTTTTCGGTAAATCTCATTATCCATGCTCACCCCTGCGTTAACATTACACATCTCTCAAGGAAGCATTATATAAAGTGCCGGCTCCTCCAGCAACCACTGTCTTTATGTGACCCATTTCCCTATTAACTAGAGGGTATGGAACAATTCAAAACTGGATTTGGCTATAAGCACTTCACACACTTGAACCGACGTCCTTATACTGGGGACCCCAACTAGGGCCATTTTGACCCCAGAGGTCAAAGCAATATCTCACAGGTACTTTATGCTGTCCAATTTTTTTGTCAATCAATTTGTTACCATCATAACCTGATATTATTGTTTTCTGTTGTTGTTTTAGCTAGTGTACATGAGGTCAAAAGCGGCTAAACCTGTATATGCCGTTTTAATCAACATAACATTTAATTGGGAGTTCATGTTTTATGTGGGTCATGATTTGACACCATCAGCGAGGTATAGACACATTAGTCATTTTGAAGGAGACATTAATTTGTTCCTATGTGTTCTGTGATGACCCTGTATACTGCTGTTCCTAAGGTCGAATGATGTTCAAAGTCAAAAGAACCATATCTAATTTGCTAAAAAATGTATATGACTTTTTTATGTTCTATTGTAAAAATTAAGGAACTTTTAAAGTAATGTGGATTATATTTGGGATGAAAGATGCAATGTTTATTGAAGACAGATTTTTATACAATATGCAAATTAGCTGTAATGTTTTTGTTTTTTTCACAGTAGTTTTTACTTGGCATCAAACTGAGCCCAGTTGGTAGTCTATGCATGTAAAATATGTTGAGCATTAATGCAATATCAAGAACATTGTTCTATGACTGGCTCTAAGCAATGGTAAAGTGCAGGCTGGGGCAATTAAAATGTAATCAAATTATGATAAGCTTTTGCATAAGCTTTTGTTTTTTTGTAGGAGAATGAATGCTTTTATATTATAATTTTTAGGATGATAAACAGCTTACTCAAACACTGCAATATTTTCATCATCCTTTTTTTTTAATAATGAATAAAATTCATTGTTTTAATGTTTTTCTGCCCCCGCAACTGGTCACTGAAAGATCTCTTTAATCTTGTTATGAAACGATAGCATGGCAAAATAATGAGAATAATTCACGCACAACACAATATGATCAAGGATGAGTGTATCATATGAGGACAGAATTGACCAATTTGTTCAGGAGGGCTCTTCTCAAACCATTGCCATTCTATCAACGACCTTAAGCACTCATAAATAAAGCATTGAAACATTTTAAAGACGCACACAAGAGCTCTGGGCTATGTGCCTATAGCGACTCATTTGAGCTAAAGCAGACTCAAATGGCAATTTCTAACCAACTATTTTATTACAAACCCACAGAAAGGGTATACAGAGAAACCATGAGGAATTACAGTAGATATTGTGCAATGGGTCTTTTGCTGGCAACATGTTCTTAAGGAGAGAATTTGTGTCTGAATTTCCATAGCTAAATACAATTGAAGAGATTTGAATGGAAAGTGGAAGATTTCAATCCATTAGTTTCTGAAGTTGCATACTCAAAGACTTAATCCATAGGGAGTGTAAGAGGTACATACTGTCAAGTTGTACTTGTAACAACTGTAAGAACACTCACTGAAAGATTATTCATGCTATACACAGGTGTACTTGTACACAAAGATTGGCAAACTTCAGTTTAAAAGCTTTGCTGCGAAGAAGGTCAAGGCATTAACTTGGTAAATGCTTGGTAAAATGGCATATAAAGAGAAGTAATAACAAAGAACATTGAATACTGTATGGGACTTTTTCTTGAGATTCTCCCATACAGTACATACAGTACTGTATGGGAGAATCTCAAGAAAAATAATATTGTACAAAGTATATTGACAGAAAGTATCCAGATTTTACTAGCCTGAAAAATTACCCTAAAACTTTGCAAAAAACTATAAGATAATAATTATTTGACATATTGTAGGACATATGGCGTTGTGGTTTTCATTTAATGAATTGATTTAATTATTATCAGCAGCCATAGCTAGTTATTGTTTCGAACCTCTGATATCCAGAAAGAAAATGTTTTGCAAAAATGTTGTACAAACCTGCACAAATATATGCTAGCTTTCTGTTCCTCTTCTTCAAATGCATGACTCAGTGAAATCACATTTTAATTATATTTAAATGTTTTGATAAGATTCACACAAGTAATATTTTATGATTTTAAGTTACATTGGTTGGTTTTGATTGTTGCCAAATCACCCAAATAAGATTGAAATTGCATTGCATGGCTTCATATCTTTATAATGCACCTCATAAATCAAATTAGGATATGTATCAGAGTCATCAAATTTTCTTGTATCCATTTCCTTCCAAAATAATATTATGATGTTGAGAGAATCTATCTAAAAATAACAAATCAAGCCTATTCTCTGTATTCTTCTTTTCAAATCCATCATAAGCAAAGCTTTGAATTACTGCTGGAGACAAGGTTTTCAATGCCTAATAGCTGCCATATTCAGGATCAAAACACTTATTTTAGTGAACTTTTCAGAGATGATTGGTGCAGAACAGAGGCAGGTGTCAGGATTATGCTGCAGAGAACCTTAATCAAAGGTAGAAAGCAGGGATTGTCTAAAGCCTGCTGAAGGGTGACAGAATCACATATCAGTTAAACGTCACACACACACACACACACAGGCACACACTGTAGTACTTGTACACATAAAACCAATTGATTTAGTCAACGGACTCAAATAACAACATTGTTGAACCGATGCAACAAGCCTTGTTGGTAGCATATATACAGTACTACACTAGGCCTAAACAACTCTGCATGCCCCGAATCACTAGCCCTTAAGATGTCCACTTAGATCATCATAAACAACCTTTTCTTAAACCAACAACACGTGGATTGCATCACTTTCTTTCCATAAGGTTACTGTAAGAGGATGTGTCACTCCGATATTGTTGCCTGCTCTTGATATCAACTGGATCTGCCAGCAAGCATCAGCTTCTAAAAATTATTGTATTTACTGTGCCACTTGGCATTGCGAACTGCTTTCAGTCCCATGCATATGTGTCGCGGCTTATGCTGTTTAATCTAATCAGAGCACAATCAGGTGGGATTTATCTGTTTTGAAGGCTCAAGGTGAGAGCTGCCGTAGACTGTTTAAGAGTGGTAAGAGGAAAATTACATTTAAAAAGTTCAGCCTTCCCCCCGGAGAATGGTTCTTGAACCGCAGCATGCATGGAGAGATTACTTCAAAGAGAGTATCCCTGCAGGAAAAAAAAGCAGCATTAACATATTCTAAACAATAACCCTGCTGCTATTTGAGTAAACCAAAACAATGCACCTCGGTAAAAAGGCCCTATTGTCATGGAAAACGCTTGGGGAAGTAAAGGTGTGTAGATATACAGTAGCATACAAGTATTTATATGTACTGTACTTCCAGTAGGCAATGCATCCTATCCTATCCTTTGTCATGTTTCTCTTAAATCATGTTTTAAATTAATGTTTAGGTTGTCCAGTAGATAGCAGTGTCTTTGGGTCAAACGTAATATATTCAATTTCCTGTTGATAGCAGTGTTAGTACGTGGTAGTAGCTGAGTGTTAAACATAGTATCAGACCGGATTTCCCTTATGATATATATTAGTATTCAAAACAAAAACTTGAAGTAGGTCAATAAAGCTTTAAGGGTACATGATATTCAGGATTTAGGGGCATTCAATGAATTGCAACACTGCTCTGAAATAGGTCACAACAGACACTAGGATTAGGAACAATTCACACAAAATATGATTGTGTTATGAGATTTTCATCAGCTTTTGTTAGCTATTTATAAATGTAAAATAACTATAGTACACTGTACATTAAGAAATGTAAAGTAAAAGGTTTTTGAGTTACTGTAGGCTTTCAGTACAATTTACAGGCTTTTTAAACATCTTGCTCATCTTTCAGCCTTTCAAAAAGCCATGTTGTCTTGTAAGCGGAAATCTTGTGTTGTGGCCCAAATAATGAACATACTGTATGTCTAGTGATGATTTAGAGCTCTGAAAACCCTGCAGCACAGCATTGCCTAATATGCCTCCTAATCCTGTAGCTTCCATAGGAAAAAAAATCAATATGACAATACCTATTCCCATTGTTTCACTCATTAGCGAGGCACATTGTTTTATTTTTGAAATGGAGGAAAATACATGATTAACTGCGAACGACAGCACTTTCCACCCACATACATGCGCACACCAAAAAAACGGGTAACGTTATGAATCAAAATTCCTGATGAATAATCCTTCAAATGGAAAATAAACTTCAAAGTCTTATTTCATCCATCCAACACTGCTACATGCGAGCCTGAACCACTCCAGAGCTGGGCCCCTCAGGTGCTAGTTTTAGGGTCAATGTACTGATAAAACCAACTAATGATGCCTTCAAAGAGGGCTAGGTCTATGGAGGTTGACCACTGGAGACTAAACTTTTAATTTCTATATTTATAAATATATATCAGCCCCTTTATTTATTAATTTAACCCCTGCACCTTATCTTAATTCTTCACCCTTTTAATTCAATATTCATTGCAGATCTCTGTTTGAATTGTGCGTTGATTATTGTTTGGCTGGTCTCAAGTGTCTCCAGCCTCGCCAAAGAGTACTGACTGATGCCAGCTTGTTTCTACACACGTGACACAGGGATGCATGTCTTACTTCAAAATTATTTTAAAAGAAAATCTATAAAAAAAGTGAAAATTAAAAAAGTAAATTCGCCCCTAATATGGCCAAAATGGACATTGTATTGAGACTCAATGGGTTCTATTTTAACAATCTAAGTGCACGGTCTAAAGCACATGGTAAAAGTGCATTTAGGGCGCGTCCAAATCCACTATTTCTAGTTTAACAATCGAAAAAATGGTTCAAAAGGGTTGTACTTAGTCTCTTCATTATTCATGGGTGTGTTTTGGGGACAACAGTGTCATCTCCCATTCCCTTTAAAAGCCAGGTGTGCTTACACTTTGGCGGATTGCTATTATAATGGTGCATTTGAATGTAGTAAGAAAGAACACTTCTCTGCAGAAGAAACGGATCTGTTTGTGCGCAAAGTGAAAACGCGCGAGCAGACCCTCTATGGCAAAAACAGGATTCCAGCAGGATAAAATATCTTGATGTACACAATAATAATCTTTCACATTGTAATCGTTTTACTTTTAATATTTTACATGTGTGTGCGTTGATGCGAGTGTAAGAACGTTGTGCACCTGCCTTTGTACTGTAGGCGCATATTACTATCTTGATAATGCGCACTTAAACCAACAGTGAAATACTGCGCCATTGACTTCAGACCAGATTTCCGTTGGGCAGTCACTTTCCTCTGCCTCAAAATAGCAATGCACCAACAAAGCGCCTGACCACACCTCATTTATGACCAACCATGACGGGAGCTCAGATGGGGGCAAGTGCATTTTCTATTTAAACAACGTGGGCACTGGAAGGGAAAATAACAACTGCGTCGGTCTGAAACTAGCGAAGAGACATGCCGCTTGACACCTTTTGCGCTGGGTGTATGATAGGGCCCATAATGTTAAGCCTATACTGTATGTCACTGGTTGGTAAATTGTATCGGTTATGATTTCTGAGTGGATTTACGGAAATGAAATCCAACCAACTCAAACTCTAGAGATGAACGAAACAGAAGCATGTTAAGGACTTCAGTTTCTAGGATATATTTACAAACAAATTCAAAATTTGTTTAAAAAAAAGGAAAATCGAAATGTGAAATGGAAGGCTTGTCCCCAAAAAAAAGAAACATATTTGGAATCATGTTTTTTTAGAGCCATTCATACAATGAAGATAATAGTGTGACAGCCTGGAAGCTGAATTTCTGAAGACATTGTAAAAAAGATTATATTGGTGTATAATGTTTCATCATCTTTATTTGTGCCCTTTCTGTTTAACATTCAATTGAATTTCTGTGTGTCTATTTTATGATCCAAAACATTGCCCACTGCCTCAAAAGTGGATCTAAATCCCCATCCAGCAGGGTTTTACCGTAATCAAACAAGGCCCTTCCAGAAGCTCTGTACCAAAGGCTCATAAAAGCTATACTAAATATAATGTAAACAGAAACGCACAAGGCTGTGGCTGACTTATGTGGAATTATCTTTAAAGACTCAACTAAGTGATAAAGTAAACACTCCTCATAAATGACTCCTCATTTGCCCGTATCAGATATATACTTAAGATGTATATCAAACAATTGCTCAAAATCCCTGCCTGCCAATGCTACTGAATAGCTAATAACCTCGTATGATAAAACTGGGCAAAATGTAATTAGAGATTATTTACCTCACTAGAATCTTTAATACGTTAACTGATAATCCAAAACAGGGTCTCATTGAAAGGTTGTGGTACGTGCGTCACATCTAGTACACACACCCACACACAGATACACACACACGTTTAAGATAAAGAATTTATAAGGCTATGCTAATCTTGTGATCAGAGAACAAGAGAATTATTTGGCCTGTATGTCTGCTTTGCATATCAGAGTAATGTCTATACTGTCATCTATTTTTTATACATAGAAAGAAGCACTATATTACAATCTGAATTAGCTGCTGGCATTCTTTTATTTTTACATTGTCTACATTTGAATTGTATTGTATCCCCCTAGAATCACAGATTTACTCCCCACAAAATGGTTGTTCACTTAAAGTAATGTCAAAAATTACAGACAAGGGGATGTTTTAGTCTGTAGCAGAGATGGAATATCAAATTATTATAATGAAAAAGTAGGCCATACAAAAAATAAGGTAACCTTATAAAAATTATGAATGATATGATCTATATGTATCCATGTTGGGAAAGTATTTACCCTGGTTGGGGATCAACTATCTATCTATCTATCTTTCTATCTATCTATCTATCTATGTATTATCTAGCTGCCTCGCTGTATTGCTGTTCTCTAAGGCTTTCTTGGTACCTTATCTCTAGGCATTCAGCGCAGAGATAATTTCTGAATACAATCAAGTAATGTACTTGGACATGTAACATTTGTAGATTGGTTACATCTGTACATACTCAACTCCAGTCTGCATTGCAGATTTGTATTTTTTGCATATCGGCGAAACATTTCTGTCATTTTTTGGAAGATTTTCATCGGACAGGGAAGCTAAGAAAAACTAATCTTACACAACAGACTTAAAACTCTAATTCTGACTCAAAACATAGAATAGGAAAGTGTTACTCCTTAGAACCAGAAAAATAAAGCAAAGAAAAAAAGCATGCTAACAAAAGATCACAAAAGATGCCCACTATTTCACAGCTTAAGCATTTTGTTTGTTTACTGGGCTTGTTGATGAAGATGATTTCCCACAATGTTTTCTACTTATTTCCCAAGATGAACAGTATGTGGCTGTAGTTGAGCCAGAAAGAGTTGAAAGCAGTGGTTTTCCAATTTTTAGAGCACGACCACCAAAAATAAGTAGTATATTGCACCAGGGGTCATGTCCAAAACAGAAAGCATAACACATTTTAACAACATAAACAACAATTAAATAAATGAAATAAAATGTAATTTTAATAATGTTTCTAGTGGGACCCCAATTCCCAATAAATTAAAAAAAACAAGAGAATAAATGAAAAGAAAACACCCCCAATGAGAGGAGATAGGTTAAAGACGCAAACACATTGGAAAACCAGCTAATTAGGACCTGGACCACATTTTCCCATCTCGTGGGGTGGATAGTTTGTCACCAAAATCGGGGTGCTGTGACATCATTGATGTAATTGAAAGCGTAGTGTATAATGCTGAAAAATAATTATAATGTATAATGTACCGATGTTAAAAGTAACAAGGGATTCAAAATGTATTGGCAAATGCAGCACTGGATACCCACATAAACCTAGAATATTAATAGAATAGTGGAATAGGATGTTTCAACATTTTAGAAAGATCATTAAGGGCACAGAAAAACACACAGTACAGCCCGGAAGTGGGGGCAGGACTTCAGCTCTATATATAATTTGCATTTTGTATCTTTGAGACGTTTAGACATTATGACAACAAAGTGTTGACCTCTTTGCCCTTGGACTGTTTAAACAAAAAAAAAACAATGGATAAAGGTGGAAAATGAGGTTGAACACACAGATTTCCCAAAGGAGTGCTCTCTGATGCGTTATCTCTTGTTTCCACAGCTCCAATTAACAGCTTTGGTACCAATTAGTAAAATCTAGCCTCCTCTGACAGAACACCCACAGGGGGTATATGTATCGCGAAGCCATGTTTGAGCTGACAAAAATTAACAAAATAAAAAGTACACCTCATTGTAGAGTATTGGGTCGGCGAGGTTAAATGGTTTTGTACTATACATTTGTATGCTCCGAGTGTGTGCGAAGAAGACATCGTGCTGGGTATACCTTTGGGCAAAATTGACAAATATCAAGACACAAGCATAGGTCATGATATTAATAATTTGATGCATATTTGCACTGCCTTATCTCCAATGCACGTAAAGTTCATTTAAAAAAACACACTCTAAATCACCTTAAAGAAGAGGAAAAACTGCACTTTATATGGTGCTCTCTCTCTTTCCCTATCTTTCTGTCGTATACAGTTTCTCACTTGGATTTATATCCTCTTAAGCATCCTCTTTGGATAATGAGGTGGATAGTTGTAGAAATGGCAGCAGTATCAATCTATACGCAGAAAACCTACAGGCCCTGCCCAAAGCAAACATGTTTATTAGAATGCCAAGGATAACAAATGACTAAACATCCTTTCCCCTTTAATAACCCTGCACACCTACAAGATAACAATAAGAGAGATGCCACACTGAGTGCTCCCTAATTCAATTAAAAAGCATGGAGGATGAGCATGCTGTGTCAAAGAAGTCCTTGAGGCAGTGATAAACTTCACAGCTCCAAGAGAGCCAGATGGACCATTCATGTGGACATTGTAGTCAAAACGGGAACTCAACCCTGAACGCCTCTTCAGATAATCATGTATTGTATAGGACACACATTGTTTGCACAATCTATGTATCTGCAGTTTCAAAACATTAAAAAAAATTCCATTTAGGATGGCAGACCACATGGCAACATTGTATGCTCCTAAAGCCAACAGCGTCCTTGTATAAACATGTATAAATCATCTGAAGCGTAGCTTCTTCTATGGTAGTGAGTAAGAGAGCAGTGTACGAGTAGGTACACTGGGGGCAAATAACAGTTTTAAAATATCACGTTCTAATAGCAATTCAATATGAATATTTTACGATTAAAAAGTTATCAAATTCATCTTAGTATAGTTCTTACCAATCCAAAAAAGAATTAAATGGCTATCCAAACAGAAATTAGTGAATGAACTGTTATATATTAACTCTAGTATTTGTGGAATGAACTCTGATATATATATAACAAATACTGATATTTCTAGAATGAAGTTGTATAAGTAAGTTGTATTTCTACATATAACAAAGTTTTATTAATATCATATAGTATAAATCATATATATAATTAAATAAATAATAATATAAATATAAATAATGTAAAAATGCAAACAGAAAATGCAGAAAGCAACAAATCAAATTACATATAACAGTTAGCTGAACATAGATCAGATTGGGTGTGTCTTAAACTCAATGAAGAGGCACTGAACCATGAAGAGGCATTACTTTGGGCCAAACCCTCAGCTACCATGCGACACACTGTGTCGGAGGCAGAGAGAAGGCGCTTCTTCAATACACGAAAAAGTGTATTGTACTGTATATCAGACTTCATTGGATAAATATCAGACTTCATTGTGTATATACTGTATATATCAGACTTCATTCCATATATATGACTTTGTTTATATATCACAGTTCATTGCATAAATATCAGACTTCATCCAATAATTCCTGTTTGGCTTGCCATAATACACCGGTCAGTCATAACATTATGACCACTGACAGGTGAAGTGAATAACACTGATAATATTGTTATCATGGCAGCTGTCAGTGGGTGGGATACATTAGGCAGTGATGGCTAGGGTGGGTCAGAGCATCTCCAAAAACTGCAGCTCTTGAGGGGTGTTCCTAGTCTGTAGTGGTCAGTACCTATCAAAAGTGGTTCAAGGAAGGAAAAGCGGTGAACCAGCGCCAGGGTCATGGGCGGTCAAGGCTCATTGATGGGAGTGAAGGCTGGCCCATGTGGTTTGATCCATCAGACAAGCTACTGTAGCTCAAATTGCTGAAAAAGTTAATGCTGGTTCTGATAGAAAGGTGTAAGAACACACAGTGCATCGCATTTTGTTGCGTATTGGGCTGCGTAGCTGCAGACCAGTCGGGGTGCCCACGCTGACCCCTGTACACTGCCGAAAGAGCCTTTTACAGGTACCACCTACCTAAGCATTGTTGCAGACCATGTACACCTTTTCATGGAAACGGTATTCCCTAAAGGCATTGGCCTCTTTCAACAGGATAATATGCCCTGCCACAAAGCAAAAATGGTCTAGGAATGGTTTGAAGAACACAACAACAAGATCAAGGTGTCGACTTGGCCTCCAAATACCCCAGATCTCAATCCAATCGAGCATCTGTGGAATGTGCTGGACAAACAAGATCCATGGAGGCCCCGGCTCACAACTCACAGGACCTAAAGGATCTGCTGCTAATGTCTTGGTGCCAGATACCACAGCACACCTTCAGAGTCCATGCATCGACCGGTCAGGGCTGTTGTGGCAGCGAAAGGTGGTCATAATGTTATGGCTGATCGGTGTATATATACATCATTATTTAAATACATGTACATCCTGTAAATATTAAACCTTACATTGGTGATTGCATTTATGATTGATTTATACATTTAAAAAAATAAAAAAATAAAAAAATACACCTCTCTGCTCCAATATAGACACACACACACACTTTTTAAAGAAGGACCTAATGCACTGCCAAAATATTATGCTTAGTTGCTAGAACACATATGATTAAAAAGCCAATTAGCTTCAAAGGAGAGAGGGAGCCATTTCCCAAACATAGTTTAACAAAAATATCTGGTCTAGTTCAATGGCTGTCAAGCACTGTTTATAATTTGGAACAATACTTCAAGAGGGATGGTGAAAAAAGGCTATCAGCCTTTCTAACATCATCCACAATTCCTTTGGCAAGCCACCAGACATGCATGGTTAAAAGCACATTAGAATAGAGCAGCTGCTTTTAAAGGCTTATTTTGAGATGCATGGCCCATTGCCACTTGAATAGCAAATATACTACATGTAACTAAATGAACTGGACAAGTTTTAGAGGGCAACTCACATTAGGGGCCACTCTGAGGTAAAGGTCACTATTAATATGAATACCACTTAATATCTGACCTGTCTGACTGCCTGGCTTTCTACATCTATGGCACTGCACCTGCTAAAAGGGTAGAAAGTGATTCTGATACTGTATCTTCTAGAATTGTAATTTCCCATGCATATAATTCATTCATTTAATCATAAGAGAGAGGGAATTATATGCTATCTATCCCAGACCTTTTACACAGATCAAATGTTGTAATACGACTTCTCTTTCTGAATAGCACTACACAATGTCTCCCTCACTTTGCATGTGTGAACACTATGTTTAGAGAAGCACAACCCAAAAGCAGAACCTCACCCAAGCGCTAATGATCCTCAGTCAAAGACAAAGAGGGTTTTAAGACCGGAGGATTTGGCAAGCTCTACCACTTGCAGGCAATATTTCAACCCATCCATCTAGCAAGCAGTATAATAGAGTGTCCTTGTCTCTCAACGCCTGGATGAGTGGCCAGTTATCACAAGCCAGTACCTCTGTTGTTAATAAAACAGGAGATGGGCAGATCAAGAGGAAAAAGGAGCAAGAGCGATGGAGGAAAGTGTAGATAACAACAGGGTGCAAGTTATACAGGGAGATGGGTTGCTAAAATGAAGTTGATCAGACTCAGCTGTCAATTACCGACACAAGTTCTCTTTTAGCATCGCAGCTTTAGCTTCTATGACGTCGAATTCAGCCCTATCAAACCACTCTTAACTATGGAGAGCGTTTGAGAGGATAAAGCGAGCGGAGGAGTGGTGAGCATAATTGGAGTGGAGTGCTGGGACCCAGGCTGATCTAGCTAATGGCTGAGCTGACCTTGATGCAGACTTGCGCACAGACTACGATGAGTGGTGTGTCATACAAAACCAATGCGGCTTAATCCAGGTCAACACCACCATTATCCTTGAGCTTTTTCACAATTTCTTTCGCTACATTAACAGCCATTTTAGAAGTCATTTAGAAGTCAGTTGTTTGACACTCATTAGGGCTAAAAAAAAAAGTATCTTCAGAAAGACTAGGAGGAGGGCAGGTCACTGCGTCAAACATCAGAATACATTAAAGCGGTTAAGAGTTACCTTAAAGCAACATTATGTAACATTTTATCCTAAAATAACAGCTTCAAAAATCATTTTAATGGTAGCCTACAGTCTCCGTCATTGCCACTCCACTCCCGCAATGCCTGCTATTGCTATGTAACTTTTAGGGAGCTGGCACGAGACCTCTCGCGAGAACTGCTTTATGTCACCGGTTGAAGTTGAGTCAGTTCCTGCAATAGAACCATGCATAGAAAGAACCATTGTTTTAAAATCCAAACCTCATATACCATTAGCAATGCATGAATTATACTTTTTGAGCAAATTAATGCAGGGTTGCAAACTGTTTATACTGTAATGATGCGTTAGCTGTCTCGCGGCTAACGGGAAAACAACGAGAGAGCTCCACCTCCATGCTGGTCCACCACGACCCTGTATTCTGTTGGCAGACGTCCTGGAAAAACAAACGTGTCTGTCAATGAGATAAATTGCTCACTTACACAAGTATACTTGTGTAAGTATAAAACTGTGTTTTTCAAGTTGTGGCTGAAGAATGTTACGCAAAAAAAAGCATAAAACTTGTGAGGGAATTGTTGGGGAAGAAACTTGTACATCTCATAGATTTTGCAACAGCGCCACTGCCTGCATTATAGATGAAAGTCTAGATGTGGAAGCAAACCTAGTGAATTTCAGGACCTGAGGCAAAAAACTATTTTCACTTCAAAAGGCACCTTAGCATTTAAATGCATGAAAAAGCATCATAATTGTCATTATCGAAACATAATGTGAACAAGATTTTAGCTTGAACATACTGTATTTCTCTTTAAACTACAGAGGAGAGGTGAGAGTAATTAACAATTAACAGATTTTAATTTACAGTATAACTATAAAATAAAAAAATGTTCCACCACACCCACAATCACAAATATATTATACATTGATTATAAATAAATAAATACAGATGTTCTGTACAAGATTCAGTCACCAATTATAAAGAGGAGGTAAAACACACCAATGCACCATGCTTAGGGATATTTCCACTTTGAAGTTGATATGATGATAGGATAGAACTAGGTTCATATCGGGCGGAATAGCCAACATACCGTCTAGTAAGGGTAAGCACAGGTCTGTATTCCACAGTCAGTCGGAATTGCTGTCCTGTGCTCTAGAGTCTGGGTGAGACATGGTCTCGGGAATATGCTCAGTATGACTGTATCTCTCAGGATCACTGCTGAATCTAATGTCGTCATGTCACAAAGTGCTAAAAACTGGACTGGAGCTCCCATGTCTGAACAGAAATCTGTGAGACAGAAAATAACATACTATTCAAAGGCTCAAAGGCTACTTTATAGTTATATTTATACATTCAGGCTCAACTCATCTGCATTGACAATGTGTTAAGAGGTTTGTACACGTATATGTTGCAAGGCACTAAACACAAAAATGCTTTTGTCTAGGTACAGCTGCCTGAAACATTTTTTTTCGAAAGAAAACATGGGTTTTGGATTAATTAGTAAGTAAAGAAAGTTTCAAGCGCTAAAAGCCTTGAGTGATAAGACATTTTTAATTTCAACATGCTTCTTCTAGCTACCTCCTCAGAACCATTTGCAAGGAAAAAGAAAATACAAGGAATTGTGTGGTTAAAAGCAACTAAGAACTGTGACTGTGTGCCCACCTCAAGTACCCCCTCTCATCTCATCTTACAGAAAACAATGATTTAGCATTTCATCACAGTCTCATTCCAAAGACCATGCACTGTCACCATTAATAGACATGAGTGTCTGCACCGCTGTGCTAATCTGATTGTTTAGGCTCGGTCAATAAATGCATTTTGTAGAATAACACATTTATCCCATGTGTAAGTGTTATAATTGCATTTGTCACTGGCTTTGTCACCTACAAGAATTGATTTTGACAACACACCTAATGTCACCTTGCTCACCATGTAGCCTGGTGAGACCATCCTGATCTCGCAAGATCAAAGTCAGTTTCACTCAGCGTATCCGTCAGGACACGCTCCATTCCTAACCGATTGTGCCCAGTCAGAAAATGACCGGGCACGTTTCTGACTTATAATATTTTTTGACTTTTAATAGTTTATAATAAAAAACATGTGATGTTACATTCAGTTACATTCAGTACAGGCAAAGTAAGGATCAAGTGTGATTTTGGGAGGGAAATTACGTAAAGGCCCCATTTCGCCTACTTCCAATTCCCAACTGTCATTTGCCCTAACTTGATTGGCTATCTCGCTGGGAGGGGGAGGATATCTGAGACATTACTTACAATCGAGATATGATGTCACACCTGTTACCAAATCGGACTGGCTTGTTTTACAGAATGACAAGAGGAATTTTGGATACATTTCAGGTTAGACAGATTTCTAAATTACAGTTGTCCAGCTCTTTCAGGTTCATTCAGACAACACAATTGACCACACAACTAGAAAAACTTATATAGGGTATCTTTAAACTGAACTAGTTTTAAGTTAATATTGAGTTCACTATTGTTGTGTGGCTGGTTGGATTCCCCTACATCAATATTTTTGTGGGTTTGGAGGTTTCCCATCTCCCAGACAGTGGTAATAGATATACCTCAATGTAAATATATTGATCCTTGTGAGCCTGGGGACCAGCAAAGCAGACAATACCATAAATCAATAGGACGTACACTGCTGTGACTTTTCTATTTTCTTTCTGTATTTATCAGATCAGCATTTAGAGGAAACGGGTTTGATTGTTGTGAGTGTTGTACACTTTGAGCTGACAGGTAGCATGTAGACCCTCCCCGTACATCCAATATTTTAGCGTCAGCTTGAACGATAAACTGTTTAAAAGGGGGGAGTCAGTGGGTTCAACAAGAACTCAAAAACTCAATTCTAGCCAGCTGTTCCTCTTCACATTATAACAACCCCCCCTACACACACACACACAAATACACACCCCCACCCCCGGCCATACAGAAACTCTCTGTTTCTGTATACTGATGTACTCCAAACTGACAGAGGGGAGGAAATTATTGAACACCGATACAATAAAGCTGTCTGGTAACTTAATAGGGCTGCTGACTAGAAGCACTGTGGCTATCTTGCTCTGAGGCGATAATGAGAGTCATCGTTCCCTTTTGGATTGTGGAACAGCTCCCCCACCACCCCCCTGTGTGTGTGTGTATGTGTGTTTTGAGGTTCCTCTGTTCATTCTGCCCCCAGAAACAAACATGCTTGTGCTTCAACACTGTGAGCTCCTATTGGAGACAGCTGGGGATGCTGCTGTTTTATTGTTTGCTCATTAAAATATTCTTATGTCCAAATATTGACTCTGTACCATCAAGCTCAGGGAGACCCAAAAGTTAGCCTTTGCTGTATCATAATATAGTAGAAGTGTACATAATAATAAAGTGTTCAGTGTAATATCAATTAACTACTGTATTTTGAGGGTATACTGTAGGTTTAATGGTTTGTAATCTATTCATACCTCACAGAAATTGAATCTATAAGACAGTTAGTAATGTGCAATATACACAAGTTAATATTTCACAATTTCACTGGATGCTATTTCTAGATCTCATTTATGTTGTGAAATAATGACAATAAAGAGTTTATGCGTGTGAGTACCAGATTATCAGTTATGGCTTAGTTCTGGAAGCTGACTTAGATAGTGGGAGGTGGGTGGAGTTATTAAAATGTACACACAACAAAGCAAAAAAACAACAATATTGTGGAACCCTAATATCATTCTGCAGTTCTGTACAGTGCTGTGTTATCTTTCTGTGTCCAGTACAGCTCTCCTGCAAAGTGGACTTTAGAAATGGCCTGAGGAATTGGTAGAGACACCAATGTGTTTGTGTAAGGCCAAGGCTAAGTTAGTGGACATGTCTTTAGGCTTTTGGAGAAAGCAGCCTCATCTGCATGCTGCCAGCCCTACACAAGCTCTCAAGTACTCTGTCTCTCTGTTGTGGTCATGCATAGGAACGTGAGCAGTATTTTTCGTACACAAGGGCCGAAACCTGGGTTCTGACACAAACTGTGGAGTGTACCTTTAAGTATCTTAAAGGTTGGAGTTTACTTTTTGTATGTTTCATCATATACTAATTGTTAAGGAACTTCATTTCCCCATACATGAGAAATATTAATTAGGGGTCAAGGAGATGTGATAATCCATATTTGGAACAGATATACATTTGCTATAAAAATGTTAATATTTCTGTCAAAATTTAGAACACCACAAACTCCAACAAAACTTTTTTGAAATGCCTTTAAGCATATGTTTAATTCAAAGAGAACTTTTGAACATTATCTTAAAACAAAAAGTGTTTGGAGCTCCCAGCAGCATTTCTTATAAAGTTAACTGAAATTGGAAATAAAAAAATGAACAAAATAGCTCTCTAGCAAGGTAAAACTCTAGCAAGGAAAAACACAAGCGTAACGTAAAATTCTGTGCCATAATAAAATATCGAATATCAAAAAATATATACCTTTGCCTGAAGTTTAGAGCTCTGTTCAAGGGGCATTAAGGAAATGACCCCCGAACAGCTGACCTACCTCAGAACGAAAACAGGTTAAGCTGCAAGCAAACACAGAGGGCAGACTTGCCTTCAGTATATTGGTGTAATGATTTATAACTGAACATGCCATTCCAAAAAATCCTTCCTTTACCCATCATTCACCGCGGACATGCTTGTTTTCAAAAACACCGAATGCTGCTAGTGGCTTGCTAAACTATGGGTGAAGCAAATGGTCATATGAAAACCTACGTTAACGGCGACAAATAAATGAGTGGTGTTAAAAGGAATTGTGTAAATAAATCATAAGATTGTGGTGTTTTTTGCAACTCCAGAGTAGAGGATTGTGATGTTTATTGCAACTTTGGCAATATCTTAATTTTACCTTCCAAACACAGCTCTGCACGCTTACCAAAGCAGCTCCAGTCTATGCGTTCCTCTGTGCCCCAGTAGCCTTCAGTGTTGTTTTGTGACGTCTAACAAATCAGATCTGTGGGCGGGACATTGCTCGAGACTACAGAGTGGAGACTACAGACCACAGACAGAGAGAGACGGCTGCAAAAATACAGA
Organism: Percopsis transmontana; assembly: GCA_025447815.1. Taxonomy (NCBI): domain Eukaryota; kingdom Metazoa; phylum Chordata; class Actinopteri; order Percopsiformes; family Percopsidae; genus Percopsis; species Percopsis transmontana. The sequence goes on along the minus strand of JAOEHI010000018.1, from coordinate 2,181,014 downwards.
TACCGATAACTCTAAAAATGCTAAATATCGTCTCAGATAATCTCCCAGGCCGACAATAATTCGACCCGTTTAAAGAAAGATAGACAGATAGACAAATAGATAAATAGAAGAGAACAGACGGACAGACTTTGTGTTCTGATTTATGGTGTTTAGTGTGAACAGTTTTCAAGTAACCCTCTATTGATTTACAGTAGATAGCGTATGCTATCCACACAAAGCAGGAAAAACTAACAACATCATTAACAGTCACCAGTGTGCAAGCACAGCAGTGCAAGTGAACCTCCTCCAACCCCCAAATGACTATCACTATCTGGAGGAAGTAATGAGACAAATACAGTGCTTATTACTCAAGTAAAATGGCATGAATATTAGCAACACATTAAGTCTAGGTTTTTAATGATATTGTTAGTTTAATGTGTCACCGCTATAAGGAGGCAAAAAACACTTGTGTAGGGACAAAATGTAGAGAAAATATGAAAGAAAATACTTTCTGCTTTTTATTAATGAAATGCTTAGCCATAGATGGAGTGATTAATATGGAGTCTGCTATTTTAAAACTGTACATCATGGCATGCTGAAGAAAGCGGTTGTAGAAAAGCTTTATAATGGTTCTGGGTTGACTGATGCAATGATTGGTGCTGGATGAGGCCTTTGTGATTTGTTATTTAAGAAAACAGTCCATCAGTACTCACTAATGGTGTGCATGGGGTCCAATATTCAGGGTTCAGCTCAGCTCGAGGACGGAGGTCCAGATATTCAGGGTTCAGTTCAGTTCGGGCACGCGTTAATGTTCCCTTCATGGAAAATTGAAAAAAGGCTGTTAGCATTGTTATTGATTGGTTGTGTTGTTTGGGGTATTTTAACCTTTTTCTTACTTATTATTCAGGTAGTTCAAAACTACAAGGATGCTTACAGGTAGGCCAACTCTGGGGCTTGAACTCACAACTTTCTGGCTGGGAGTCCAACACCTTGACCACTAGACTATCCTACCCCCTAATGCCCATCAATTTCACTTCTGTTGTCACAATATAAGCAAAGCATGTTGCTTAATTGTTGTGGACCTATTTACGGTTTAGCCTCGTCAGGAAAACGTCATTGTAGCGAGTCTCTTACTTAAAGTGGATAAAATGTGGAGTTAATGATATCCCAGACTCCATTTTCCCTTTCTTATAGTCTAAATAGCATGCCAACCAAATGAACTAAATCTGCGAAGCCCCATGAGGTATGTGATGTATACTGTAATTATCTGCTGATTCTCGAAATGGCTGTGTGTGTAATGAGGCTGAGCTGTATGAAGCCCTGGACATAAATCACTGTCTTCTAACCGACTTCCAGATGACCAACACCTAAACAGAGCACATGCACGCACCACAAGAAGGGAAGGGGCCATATGAGCACCTTATAGCATCCCACTCATTGCTTCTTATCAGCCAAGACCATATTTAACAAAACATGAATACCACATTTATTGCCCCCCCCCCCTAAAATCTGTCATTGCACTTTATCTGTTTACAGCTCTAGACCGCGGCTCGGTTAATGGTTTGTCACTTCATTTGCTTATATGCTACGCAGGTGGAGACCACACTGATGTTGTTTTAGGGTTTGACAGGTGGCATCATGCCAGTATATTTGTCAGACAGGTGGTGAGCATAAGCTCAAACTGCCCACACATAAACAAATAACCCCCCTCCCCACACACACACACACACACACACACACACACACACACACACACACACACACACACACACACACACACA
>JAOEHI010000018.1:2159314-2179154 GCA_025447815.1 Percopsis transmontana | reverse complement strand
CCCCCCCCCCCCCCCCCCCCCCCCCCCCCCCCCCCCCCCCCCCCCCCCCCCCCCCCCCCCCCCCCCCCACAAAAAGACACAGCAAAGAGTCACCCTGAGTGTGTTCTCACCCACCAGCAGGCAGTTAAAGGGTCTTCAGGCAGACAGTGTGTGTGTGAGTGAGTCTGTACAGCTCTATGCTAGAGATAAACAGTTGGCCACGGGGCTCCTGGGTCGCTGTGTGTGTGTGTGTGTGTGTGTGTGTGTGTGTGTGTGTGTGTGTGTTTACGGTGGTCCAGGACTCCCGCAGGGTAGTGGTCCGTCCTCTCCAGGGTCCTGAAGTGGACGGCTCTGCTGGGCTGGCTGTCTCCCTGGAGCCCCACCGACTGGACCTGGAACCGCACACACGCAGGGTAGTCGACTCCCAGCCCCGGAGCTGGCTTACTGGTAAGCGTCCTTGAGCAAGATGCCTAACCCCTAATTGTTCCTCGTAACTGTTGTAATTCTTCTCATTGTCAAGTGGCTTTGAAAGAAGGCTAAATGACCCAGTTGTAATTCATAGCTTGTGGTGGGGGGGGGGGGGGGACAGGTTTTGCTCTTTGTTTCTATATCGAACAGTGCAGAACAGTGCAGTACCGGTGGTATAGTTACCAGCCACTGGCACCTAACATGTGGTCACATCTCACAAAGACGTGTCAACACATTATGTGTAGTTTGGGTTTCAATGTGAAAACTACCAGGTCGCTTCAATCTGAGATCCACCCAACCATGTCAGAGCAGCCAATGGCCTTCAGCTGGACCGGCACTGTTCTATTCTCAACTCGAGACCACATCAAGACTGGTCTTGAAGTGGTCTCAGCCCCCTCGATGCCTCGGTCTTGACTTCACGCCACTCAACAAGGGTGCTTTTGATCTTGTCTGGGTTTCCCAGCAAAGCAAGTTGAGCTCCTCTGGGTTCATAAGCATTTATCACAGCGGAGCTGGAGCGCAGGTGCTCTGGACTATGTAGACTCCAACACACGCAACAGACAGCTGGAGTGATGGGTAGATGGATCGACGTAAAGCCACTAGGCCCGCTCTGGGCATGCAGATGGTGTTCCATGATTAAAGCCTCAATGATTACACTGTCCCGGGCACGATTCCAGCTGACTCTATCAGAGGATGGAGATTGATCAAAGTTGGAGAACTGGCTGACCGTGGTATTTTTAGCTAGCTAATGCCCCTTTGTGCTTTGGCTGGGAGCCAGGCAGATCTGGAGGATGACTAATGCGTAAGTGGCAGTAAGTGGTGTACCAGACTGAATGCTGCTAGCAGGATAATGGTTGAATTGGGGAAGTGTGTGTGTGTGTGTGTGTGTGTGTGTGTGTGTGTGTGTGCGCGTGTGTGTGTGTCCCACCTGAACGCTGTAGTGTGTGTCTTCATCCAGATCCCACAGCACACACCAGCGGCTGGACGTGTTTACCTCCCGAATAGAGCGCTGCATTAGACCGTCCTGCCTCTGTGGGGGCACACAAACACAACAGAATTCAGTGCTGTCCAGCAATGCGCTCGCAGCAGCAAAGCTAGCCTCCATTTTATGCTAAGAACGTCGCAGGTATGAACCTATTATTATTATTATTATTATAATGCAATATGATTACACATTTGATGGACACAGTACCTACCTCAAGTGTTTTTAGGGCACCGCCCATTGTAAACTCTCATGCACACACACCAAACATATGCAAGCCTAGTCTTACACAAACTATACACTAATTGAGTCACATATATATACACTGTAAATTACAAATTGTAGAATGTATTTTAATTGAATCATTTAAACTAAACAAAACAGGATAATCTGAAAATAATCTAAAAGGATGTACTGCAAAAACACTCATCATAGCAATGTCATTCTTCAACTCATCAAATCGAGACAAGTGAAAGGCCTAGTGTTGAAACAAACTATCTATTGAATAATAAAAATGACCACATCCCATTGGCAAATAATCTTCACATGGAAAAACGATTATGACAACTCGATGGTTATGCATTGTCGTTTGTTAGAAGCTGGTAGTAAGGACAGAACAAAGTGTATTTATCTAAATGCTGTTGTTTTTGGCTTCAGTGCAGGTTTTAGCTACATTTTAGCTCTAAACCAGAGAGGCCTGCAGTGGACAGACAGAGTTTGATTAAATAACATCACTTCATGGGCAGATGAAGCCCGTGATACAGAAATACTAAGTCATTTCAGAACACACTCTCCTGCTTTGGAGGAAGACTAATATTTGTTGCACCTCAAGATCTGGTTAACTCATGACGCGATCACAAAAATGGGACCCTGGCAATGTAACCAAAAACAGGGTCCCATGCTGAAGCATTTGAACTGTAGTGGTAATCACAGTTTAAAAAAAAAAAAATACTATGATTTTAAAATAACGCTTCTGGAATAATGTTTTTTAATTATGATTTTTTTTCTGTGCCACTGTTAGAATTGCATTGAGTAATGCAATTCCAGAAGAGCTTTATTGATCCAAGTTTACCGACGGTAACAAATGAATTATCAATTAACCTCGCAGCTAAATCCTTTGTCATATCTCCTGCTGTTAATTAGAATTATGGCACTTCGCATGGCTAGGCTTGGTAATTGATATATAACATATGCGTTTGTGGGGCCGATGCTGTTGGTTTCTGTTAGCTTGGTCTCACAGTGGACTGTCTGTTGCTGTTCTTCCAACGTTACAGATGCAGGCCTCAGCTAGGTTCAGCTAGGAAATTTTGAAATCTACTGAAAAGGATTTTGATGACATTAATGAGTATAAATCATTAACTCGTAAAAAAATGAATTTAGCAAGAGAACATTTCAGTCACTTCTTTGTCATAATGAGAAAGTCATAATAATAATAATAATAAGCATTTGAGCAGTTTTTCCCCCCATCACGGTTACATTATCTATTCTTGCATTCAGAAATATTTTACACGGGTGTTTTTGCTATTTGAGAACCACAGTTTCACTTTTCAAATGCAGTTTTGAAGAATTTGCAGGCCAGCCAGCCCACTTGTCTCAAGTCAGTGTCATAATTCTTCCGCTACCGAGACTTGGCAAAAGGCAACTCAGACACTAGTTGGGCTATCGGTGGGGGGTGTTTCCATTAGTGGAAATGCTGTGGACGAGTCACCGCTGACAGGAGGACATCTGCACAGAGATAATGCCAAACTTTGCGTAGCCGCCTCGTCCGTCTTTCCATCCGCCAGCCTAACTGCGTATCAAAGTCCACGCACTTTATATAATGATTTACGTAGGGTGCGAATTACGGGGAGCCAGGGGGAGCTTGGCTCCTCTTAATAACACATGAGCTCCCCTGAAAACATGATTTGTGACATTTTTGGGGGGTCTCTAAAATATATGCTATTTTCGCCATGCATTTCTTCCCTGCTTTAGTTGGCCGCATTGTATCGCACTGCGATGTTTGGTTTGGATACCCGTGTGGAGGTTAGATTAATTGATGTGCTCATATAAAGCAAGTAGACCTACATGAATGAGTCAGTCAGTCCTCTATTTGAGGAACACACAAGCCCCCCCCAGGAGATCGAAAACAGCTCAAATTGTCTACGAGAATGGTATGGAGATGTCATTTGTCAGTTGTTTATCAGTTGTAAAACTTCATGCTTATCAGCTTGATGAACTGGCCTTTTAAAGACTTTAGAAAACGGCTCTTTTGTACAGTTGTAATGCACCCACTTCCTTGTGTTTCTTCTGTCTGCTGGTGTTTGTCCCAATATTGCACCAGGCATGACAGGCATGTCCCCAGCTATTATATTTCTATTACTTCTGTGTACCACACGTGTCATTGGATGGGCACCACTGGTGTGAAAAAGGGTTTGAGATTGTTTTTGCAGAGTGCAATTGTGTCTGTGACTGCGCTGGAAGCTTGCAGACAGCTCCTAGGGAACTCCAATCCTACAGCAATGAGGTCCTTTAACCGAGCGCTTAGAGCTTCTCTTGTGTTTTGAAAGGTGCTCCATTAGGAGTCTTGGCTGATACAGTGATTGCAACCAGCTCAGGACAGGTGCGCACACACTGCATTCATAGAAGGATCCTCTCTGTCCTGGGGGGGGGGGGGGGGGGGGGGGGGGGCCCGGCCCCCCCCCCCCCCCCCCCCCCCCAAACAATGTTTTAGCATCATAATTTTTAATCTTGTTTTTGTTTTTTTCTTGCAGACAAGCAAACATTCAAGAAACATTTTCTTCCACCTCTACTCTGTTTTTTCCCTTTATATATATTTAAATATATATATTCACATTTACAATCCAGATGAGATGTTGATACCGTGTTTTTAGCTGCAGTTGGTCTTTTTCTTTACATGTGGTTTGGAGAACTAAAGCGATTTGTCAGACTTAGCATGTCTACTGTGTCAACTTGATTAAGTGACTCAGAAACACGTAAAATGTGATGTGTGGATTAGGAAACACTCGGAGTTGATTTAACTCCTAAAAAAAAAGCAAAATTACTTACATTTCTGCGCATGCAAAACATTTCAGAAAGCCAGCCCCTGGAGATCTGTCATCCATCAATTTGCTTTGAGAAATGTCATAGATGGATGATACTGACGTTATAGATAGATGAGCTGCCATCCTAAAGTGATGGACAAACCAAAAACAAAAACAACTCACTCATGCACACGCATATTTTGCCATGTCACATTAAATTTGACAAAAAAAAAAGTTTCACAATAACTAACAACCAGGGGACCCAACTCGCTTTCATGAAAATGAGCTATGATGGTAATAACAATAGATAAAAGATAAACAGAAAACGTGATTTAATTCCTGGTAATTTGCCATCATCTGTGTTACAGTAATCCTACTCCAAGGCAGAGACAGACAACAAAAAAGGGAAAAACAAACTTAATAAATATCAGTAGTTCTTCATTTTTCTAAACAGGAGAAAAATAAAAACACAAAAATGATCGCCGCAGTTCAGCCGTGAAGCAACAGGGGAACTTTGATTTATTTTGTTGTTTTGTGCAGATAAAATTGGGTTCCACTTGGGGCAATAATCTACTCTGTAGAATTGATACCCACACTACCTTACGATGGCCCACAATCCATTTCATTTCCACCTATCCATTTACCCACAAGATAAAGGGAAGTGGCAAGTTCAACGTTCTTAGTAGTAAAGAGGTCATCAATGGAAAGTAAAAGCCCATTGATGTCTTAGGCTTCCTGGTTTCCCATAATGCACCAATAATTAGCTTCTTGCTGTTTTGGGGGAATCTGCTACATTTTAGCTGCTAAAACACAATCAATAGATAATCATATAGAATGGCCTGTTACAAAACGTATGTTGATAACAGACCTAATACCGTGAGACGTGGACTTAAACTTTGACCTTTCTTAGACAACAAAACAATAAGGCTTGACATTTCTTTCTTACAACAACTCAAATCAGAGGTATTGTGGGGAAATAAAAAGATCATAACCACAATATCCTGAAGATATATTTTTGAGCGACAGGTCAGCTGCGGAAAAAAGATGTACGGTCACTGTTGGCAACAGTCACCAGCCCCCCTCTCCCTCTCTCTCTCTCTCTCTCTAACTTGGAAGATATTGCTACCGACTTTTCCCCTCAGGTGCAACATTGTCATAGTTCATTAATCTTCTCAAACTTCTCCTGCTGCCACCAGCCCCTGTACGTACTACTAATCCCCTTATTAATGTGGCAAATGAACCTGCACAAGAAGGACGACTCCCCTAAGGCTCCATAATTACAATGGTCTGTACAAACTCCTGTTTGCACAGAACGACCATCCATTAACTATACAGATGAGTCGACTCCACCAATATACTAATAAAGCTTTCCCGGCTTCCATAAAGATATCTATTCCAATCTCACGTCTGCACATTTCAGACTGAACTAAATACCTACTCGGGTTTCCAGTTTCTTGTTGCCGATACTGTCATTGAACTCACAAGTAATGTTTTTGTAGTCACAACATTTAGAAAATGGATATGATGTACAAGGGCTCACACACTTTTACTTTTACAATTTTATGAGTAATTATTTTAATGGCTTTAACAAACAAGTCACAAGTCAAATGTTGGATGCAAGTAAACTAAATCTTTAATTCTTTATTCATAAAGATCAAAAACATTGTCTGTGCTATACATCCAGACTGGAACAGATAACTGCACTGTACTGTAGGTAGATCTCCTAATAGTGTTTACAACCTTTTTGACTCGTGAGAAAATACCAATTATCCACAGCAATTAAGCTTCTTTACACTTGGGATGTTGAGGTCACAGCTTAATAGTGGTGCTTATATAGCCCTCTGTTTTGTGCCAGTTATAGCACATACATAGCACTATATAATCACAAATAATAAGGACACATCTTGTGAATTTGAATAGACTGAAAATGTATATATAGCCTACCAACAGATAACTAATCCCATGATCCTCATGTCGATCAAAGTGATCATTGAAAAGGTTATTGGTGACAGAAAAGAAATGAGAATATGCATGGTTTTAATCAATACATTGCACATTAACTATTTATTACCACTTTAATGTGCACTTCGTATACGCACTTGTATCTTGCTATTATCGTACACATTGGTGTAAGATAGTAGTAAGTTGCAGTACATACAGTAGTTAAAGAAAGTAATTTAGATGCTGAGCTGGTAAACATAATCACAAATAATCACAATCTGTCTCAAAAATTGGAAAACAATAGAGAATACCTGATAGTGAAATGCCAACAATCATACAATTGATTTTTAAGACGCCTGTGTTCCTTCAGCCTTATGAAAGTAGGGCAGCGTTGTCATGCTTTTTTTATCTTCAGTGTTGTTTACACTAATACAGGTCCCTTGAGGGTGAATAAGTGAAAACAGAAATGAAGAGCAGCAATGGCTCCCATAGCTACTAACAGTGGAGTTTGGGGTCTCCATGAGGCAGCAGCCTACAACAATGGCATCACAAAGGCCTATAGGCCTATAGGCCTTTGTGATGCCATTGTTGTAGGAATTTGCTATTTCTTTTATCCCTGTGTTCTGTATTCTCTGTGAGGAAGATATGAAGCTGATATTTTGCAGCAGCAAAATATGATATTTTGCTGCTGCTCCATACATCTGTCTCAATTATTTGCATAACTTTGCTAATTTATTTGGGCATTTGTTCTCTTGTTTGTTTGTTTGTTTTGTTTATTTATTTGTTCGTGTAAAGAAGTCTACATCCTGAGAAGTGGTCCTGAAATTGCCTATTCAATATACAATTGAAACATCTATCACTTGAAATGTGTAGGCCTCCAATTTTAGGGTTTTTCACCCAACCTTCCATTCCCTTTATTTTCATACCGAATATTTTGAGAGAGATACTGTCAGGCTTTCCAAGCACCTCACATAAATATATTACAAGTTGGAAAACCATGTATAGTACTCTAATTTATAATGGTGTTTACTATGCTGTCGTGGGACGGTGAGGTTTAACAGATGAGAAGGCATAATGCAATAAATAAGAATGTGATAGCAATGCTCCCAGGAATTAGAGATGACAATACAAATCAATATGAAAAATTTAAATCTAAATTTAACTTCTGATTCAACTGCAGCTGAATCGATGGTGCTGAAAAGACCTCAAGCAGGTTTTGTGAAGTCTAATTGTTCAACCTTGGTACAAGCTCAAAATGTACATAAATTCATTGTTTTATTAGTCTGAAAGATAAGGCAAGGTCTCCAAAAGGGGAAGAATAATATATTATTCTTTAATTTATACCAGTACTCCAGAATGGGTGACAGGATTACATTTAGGTGGCTGGGATTTGAACTGATATATAAGTCAGTCTGGTCAGGCCTACTGAGGTGTAAAGTGGATAGAAAACTTAATAAAGCTCTGCTTTTATGCCTCATGCAAGCTGTGTATGAAATATGATCTGGCCCGTATGTGTACCAACTGCTCTTTACAGATTCTCAAAATAATAAAGTGCATTTATTTGGCACAAAGTATCTACAAACACTGATATTGATGGTTTCAACTGAACTATATATAACCCAGCTACTATTTGCTGGTATGCTGCTTTGAAGCATTTGTCTTGAACTATTGATTCTAATGATTCTTGTGTTGAATTATGGGAAAAATCAATGGAGTTGCGTATATACAGTATAATGTCGTACATCATCCTCATCCAGGGCTATATTTTCTCCTATATTTTCTCCTTGAACATCACTCATTGCATTGTTCTGTCATGCTGTCTTCTTCTCTCTCTCTCTCTCAGACACACACACACATTCTGTGTGTCTCTCTCTCACACCCACACACACACACACAGATCCAGGCAAACACTATTAAACTGAATGCCTCTTTTGACTGCTACCTTTCACAGTGGAACACGTTAAATGCGAGCGCAGATGCAGTGACCCGGAGGCTTGCATCAATAGGAGTCACACAGTGTCACCCCTGTAATTCCACTCTGTCTTCCGGATAGATCTTATCACTCACGTCTCTAACTGCCATTATCAATCCGCCCGGTGCAGTCTCTGCATCGTTAGGCAAGAGTATTTCGCTAAAGAACACCAACTCAGCCAGCCGTCCTTTCTTCACCTCCCTTTGCATTTTAGAAGTCTACTGCAGGTTGGCAGGGTGCCAAGTCACACCAAGCAGAGCAACACTGCCACCTAAGGGTACAGTACCGGCAATCAAATATCTCTCTCCCTCTCTCTCCAATGTGTGCCCCATTAGATTACAACTGAGTGTTGTGTAAGGATGATCTATAGCAGAAGAAATAATAACAATTAAAATAAGAGAGCTTTAATAAAAAGCAGAATGGATTAGGTTGAAATTTGAGGCTCATTATTGGCTAATCCTTTTTGAATTGGATGTGTATCAGGTTCCAGACAAGCCTCACTCAGTTTGCGTCTGTGAGCTGTGAGAGGAGGCATTTAATTCAAGCTTAGATGAGGTGGCAAATCCTACTCTGACATTCAGAATCACACTGTAGCACACTAATTATTGACTATTATTTCTGAGAGAATCGAGAAGGTAAAAGCTCTTGTGAGAAAATTTTCAATGCACACCAAAAGACAAACAAACAAACAAAAACATGAATACACTCAGACAATTATGAGGGAACAGGTGAAAAGTCAACTAATTTTTTTGAGGATACCGAAATAAATGGTATGATATAAAAACAACATTATAATACAAATCCCATAAGGCTTTCAGTTTACGTGTTGCAGCTATTTAGCAATCGATGGAAATGGATGTCTGAGTAGATAGGCAAGAAAAAAATGTTTCTTTCACAAATGTAATAGACACTGAGTCACAATTAATGGCACTATGATACAATTTACCAGACCTCTAACCTCTGTAGGCTCACAGGATTTCGCATGCCTACAGAAGAAGCTAAGCAAGGATTGCTAATTGTTTACTCGCTTAATCTGAAATGTGTGTATGACATCTCTCATAATAATTCATCAGTCTCTACCTATTCCAAAGATGGATAAAATCGTTCAGTCCAGTATTGACTCCATAAAGGATATATATCTGTATACGTATATTTTTTTGTTTCATTATTTATAAATTTTCTTAGGTTTGAACTGTAGTGGAACTTGTTGAAGTAGTAGCCTATGTCTGCTGTGTGGTGCAGCTTAGACTGAGTCTCTAATCTATACTGGCACTTCAGCACTGTGGAACTGGGCAGTTATAGGCAGTACTTATAGACCAGTAAAAGTGTTCTTTTACCTGCTGTCTGGTGTGCATGGGCACCTTCGTCTTGAAACCTCCCTGGGAGCTGCACTCTGAGGCACTGAAGTGGTCTGAGCTAGTGGACGACCTCTTGGAAAGGGTGTCGCAGCCCCCAACAAATGTGTTATCCAATGGGAGCTCCTGAATCACATGGTGCTTCTTCACAGAGACAGGCGTGTCGGCCTTGAGGTGGAAGGCCGACTGCGGCGACGCAGATTTGTAGTGCCGGGCCAGGTCTGGGCTGCTTGGTTTGAAGGTGGTGGTAGGCGTGGCGTTCCAGTTAAAGCGCCCAATCCCTTGCTCCTCCAGCTCCGTGGGGAGGCTGATGGTTCCGTTGATGGGCTCATGGGCAGAGTCGTCGGGTTTATTCTCCTCAATGGTGACAAAGTTTAGCAGGGAGCTTTTGGGGGACTTCCTTTTCTTGCGCTTTTTCTTCTTATTCTGCTTATTCTCTGTGTTGGGTGACATCCACTCAGCGCCCTGTTTTTTCCTCTGGGCAGCTTTGAACCTAGAGGCATGGCGGCAGCGCAGCAACACAGTGACAAAGATGACAATGATCACCACTAAGGCGCCCGTCACAAACGCTATCATTATGGTTAAATAGTCACCGCTTTGGTAAGTGTCTCTGTTTTCTCCAATGTTTCGATCAATCGGGGTCTCCATGGTGCGGCGGATGAGGTCATAGATGAGAGTCGAGTTGCCCACAGTGTCATTAACATACAAGAAAACCAGCACCAGAGTATGAAGAGACTTGGGATAGCCAAGGTCACTAATGTTGACCACTAATCTATGTAGGCCTATGTCGGTCACTGCTGGCTTCTCTTCCAGCGTAATATTTCCTGTCACGGGGTCAATTCTGAACAGGCCCTTGTTATTGCCACTTACAATAGTGTATTTCAGTTCTGCATTCATTCCAGTATCTCCATCCACAGCAAAGACCTCTGCTACCACAGACCCAGGGATAGAGGAGAGGGGAACGAGCTTGAAAGAGGTGTTGGATGGGGGATAGATGACCACAGGGGTGTTGTCATTGACATCGATGACATTGATAGTCACCTTGGCAGCTGAGGAACATGGCGGTCTACCACTGTCCACAGCCCTGACATCAAACGTATAGGAGCTCTGCTGCTCCCTATCAAATGACACATTAGATTTTATCACTCCGGAGTAAGGATCTAGAATAAAGTTCTCATTGTCATTCAGGATAGACAGTGAAACAGCAGCATTTTCCCCAGCATCTGAATCTGTCACAGTTATCACTCCCACGGTGCTGTATTTGGGAAGATTTTCAGACACAAAGAACTGAAAGTGGTTGTGAGTGAATTTGGGGTTGTTGTCATTTTCATCCAATATGGTTACGATGACTGCTGCCTGCGTTTGAAGGGGTGGTGTCCCGTTATCTCTCGCTGTTACAGTAAAAAGGAACCTATCCATTTCCTCGCGGTCAAATACTCTGGACGCGGTGAGAACGCCCGTTTTGCGGTCCAGATCAAAGAACGAAGCATTGGGCCCCAGCTGGTAAACAATCTCTGCGTTCTTCCCGCTGTCCTCATCAGTGGCGCTAAGGGTAGTCAGGAACAGGTCACGCTTGTTGTTTTCCATAACTGACAGCTCAATAACGGGCTGAGTAAAAATAGGTGGGTTGTCATTCTCATCCTCCAGCCTCACTCTAACCAGCGCAGTCTGATTCAGGCTTGGTTTGCCAGAATCAGAGGCTACAATTTTGAAATTGTACTCTTTGGTCCCTTCATAATCAAGCAACGCAGACGTCTCCAACAGATACTGGTTGTCGTACACAGCTTTGAGGTGGAAGGGCACATCCTTCTCTATGAAACATATGACCTTGCCATTGATGTCGGTGTCCTTGTCAGATACTGTGATGAGAGCAATCTTGGTATTGATGGGATCTTTCTCAGAGAGAAAAACGGTGCCATTAATAGGGCTGATTATGTATCTCAAGTCTATGTTAGGCGGGTTGTCATTTACATCAGTCACATTTATTGTAATTGTAGCTCTGGCTGGACTGGAGCTACCATCACTAGCCAAAACAGACAGCTTATGTATAGCAGTCTCCTCTCTATCCAGAGGCCTCTGTACTGTTATGAGGCCAGACGTCGAATTCAGCGCAAAGAGTCTTTTAGTGGCAGGAGCCACTTGAGTCCCAAAGACATATCTGATCTCTGCATTTGCTCCTATGTCTGCGTCTGTAGCCTGAAGCTGCACAACAGAAGTTCCAATAGGGGAGTTCTCAGGTATGTGTACCTCTACCTGACTCTCTTTAAACACCGGCCTGTTGTCATTGACATCTGTCACAGTAACTTGAAGGATAGCAGTGCTGGATTTCTGTGGGCTGCCACCGTCCTCTACCTTGATCTTCATCACATACGTGTCCTTCTGCTCCCTGTCAAGATTCTGCTGCACAATGAGCTGAGGCCACTTCTCCCCCTCAGGCGTTTCCACAATGTCTAAGCCAAAGGCACTTTGCCCGTTGACCAGCTCGTATTTGTGAACACTGTTAGGGCCAGTGTCTGGGTCAGTGGCAGATGGAATAGCAAAACGGTTGTTGATGAGAGTGTTTTCTGGGATAGAAATGTTGATCACTGGGGACGGGAACATGGGGGCATTGTCGTTTGTGTCTTTGACGATGATTTTAATTTTAATCAGTCTGAAATAATCATTAGGCAGGATGACCACCTCAATTTCAAAGGAGCACTCGCTGTCCTCGAACGAGGAGCCCGGGCACAATTTCTCTCTGTCAATTCGGTTGGATGTTGTGAATATCTCACCGGTGCTGCTCAGAACCCGAACCAGTGGGTTATCTCCTGCTTTGGAAACCAGCCTATAGACAAGATTGGCACTCCCTCCAGTTGCAGCATTTGTGTGGGAAATGTTTAAGTCCTTTGGTATATTTCCAATGAGGACATTTTCTTGCAACTCCTCTCTAATGGGGTAGATTAGCTCCTGGGCTATTGAAGGGTCAAGCCACAAGCAGGCAAGAAGGGCAGCCAACAGGTAATAGTCTTTGAGATCCATGACAATTGTAAATTTTAGACAAGCCCTCCCAAGTCAAATGTTTCTCTCTATGCAGTGTTGTTATAGACAGTGATTCCTTGCATATGATGTTAGGTATCTTCCATGGACAGACCTATAAATACACAATCAGAGTTTGTTTTCTGTGAGATATTTTCACTGTGCGCCTTAAATACACTGATTAAAAATAAACCACACAATTGCTCCCCATCACCTGCCTTAACGGATTACGTTACTACCTTATCTATAATTTGGCGGGGAGGGGAGTATTTGCAGAGTAGCTAGTGGCTATAATAGAGGCTATAATCAATTCATGCAAAAGCAACAAGAAAAACACTGCATAGACCACAGCAATGGACCACATAGTAATGTCTGTTATCCCCGTTATTAAGCCATATACACACTATGGTCTCGGAGAATCATCGCTTGCAATGCTCTTGGTTGCCAAACTTCACGAACCAAACAAATATTAACAAACAACCTTTTATTAAAATGTTCAGAAATACTGAGAATATAAACACTTAACGTTACTAGTCTACATGTGCTGTGTGGACTCGCAACGAATTACTCAAAATAAAATAGGCTCATGATGTTAGAAATAAAATGGTAATATGCAGCGTATTCTTACCGTACATACCCAAATCCAATTTAGCGCAGAAGAAATTTCGAATGTGTCTGCTTATAGTCTTCTTATCCTCCTTATCCAGTGTTTTTGCAACGAAGACGTAAAGTAGCTTCGCCCGGTAAATATATCCTTTTTATCCGTTAAAGCTTTAAGTGCAAGTCCAAAAAGAGAACATTTCCTTCCACCCGTCTTAAGTGCTTCAACGACAGTTTTAGAGAAAAATAGCGGGACGCATAAACTAGAGCCAGCATACGTCGCAGGTCGTTTTTCCCATTTAACTTCAAGACAGACACCGTCTAACTATGACCTGCAGATTGGGTGGTCAGCTTCGCTGCCTAGGTGAACAGTGGCGTGTGGTGTGTTCCGTGGAGCGACTGGGTCCCAGATTAGGCTATTGCTCACCTCCGTATCTTCCATGAAACCCGTTTTGCCAGTGTCTCTCGGCTACCTGTTAAGGTGGCAATGCAGACGAACAGAAGGCAAAAGCAGGTAGGCTTGTCCCATCATGTGTCAAGTTCATGTGGTTCCATCAATAACGCGCCAACAGACCGTGTAGACGTAATGTGAAAACAGCTTGCATAAATGCCTTTTAGCCGAAGCTGTGGGATCTAGAATGGTCTTGTTCCAAGATTTGATAATAACACATATATAGCCTGTTCAACGCGATGCCAATGCGCAGCCGTTTATCCTTGCACTCTCACTCCCAGAGCAAATATCTTGCACTAACTCTGTGTAAACCCATAGGGGAGTGAAGTACACCACACTGACGCCCCCGACCCTCGTCATTGGACACCGTCTCTGTAGCATTCGCGTAGACTAGCTGAGTGGCAACGTGATTGGTCTGAAGTAACGTCACTTAATGCAGACAGAAATGCTGTCCGCGGTGAAACGCTCCGATGCTGCAGGCTGCGGAGATGTTAAACCAAAAGCCCAAGGCTGGGGGTATGATGATGAAGAAACACTTGCTTTCCTCTTGCTGGTTTTGTGACCATATCTGTTGAATGTTTATTTAAAGGTGCTATGGGGCAGTCTAAATAGCACTAATTACCCTAACCTCATAACGGTTATGTGGGTATCTAAATTGTAGGCCTTAGCTAACCTCATAGCCTAATATTCACACCCAAAGTCAGATTTTATATCACTGTATATCTGGAATATCATATTGTCTTAAGACTAATATTCTAATAAGATTCGATTCCGCTTATAAAAAATATACACCACAAAGACACTCGCTTGAGGCCAACTTTTTATATTTTAAAAACAGAGGCGTCTTTGTCTCTATATGGGCAAAGGGAGCTTGTTGATACGTTGCCCCAGATAGGCCTACTGGTTTCCATTTAGTTGGTGATAATGATTTAACCATTCAAGTTTTGTGCTTGAGATGCTGCCTTAAAAGTGGATTGTTGTTTTTATGTTTTCTGTTAAAGTTTTACCTTGTGATATGATCTAATAATGAGACATGAAATGGTTTTAGAAATAGCCTATGCAATATATTATGTAAACTCAATCAATTTATAAAATTAAAACGGTGACCCAAAGAAACGCCAAAATAAGCTGTAAGCATACTGCTTTAGCTATGCTCTCTGTATATTCAGCACAAAAAGCGTCCTGCCATGGTAAACACTGCCATCTTGAGGTCAAACTGTAGAAATGTCAGGAACAATGGTTCCTCGGAAGCCACAAATAAATCACTATCTCTGAACAAAGCCTAAAGGCGTCAGTGGAGTAAAAACTAACACAGTTTAATAAGAGAGGATAATAAATCACTGAAAAAGTGAGTGAGTTATGAAGTGTGAAAAATTTATACATTTTCAAACTGAAAGTTGGCTCAGTTGTTGGTGAATGGTGACAAGTGCGACATGGGACATACGGCCTACGTGAGAACTGAACTGTAATGTCCTCAAAGAGGCTGGCTTTTTGCCTGGTCAGCATTAGCACCTGGACAGCCGACCTATCTGCCTCTGGATCCAGTATCCTCTGTTGGGACAGAAAAACTGAAGGTGTAATTTGTCAGTTTTGCTTCCAGTCTGTTGAACCAGCCCTGGAAAAAGAAGACGATGTGATCATAAGACATGAAGACACGGCATGCAAGCTACATAGCATTCAACACTTTTTTGTTTGTTTGTTTGTTTTTCCTGTAACATGTATTCTGTCACATGTAAATAAAACCAATATTCTGGGGGAGGCTAAAACAAATAGTATATAGTATATAATATTCAAGTTCCAGTTGATCTTTTCAAATCCATTAAAACACAGCTTTTAATGTCTCAAGTTCGATTTCCAAACTTAGTCTAGCTTCAAGTGAAACTAATTTCTCTGCCAGTCATGTTACTGACAAGTGATGAATAATGTAGTATGCTAATATACGCTCTAAGTCTTTCGGTGTATCCCCTACAATCTCATATCCACTTTAGAGAGACGGAGCCTAAGGGGAGAGTCAAAATCTAAAGTCTTCCGACTCCCCATGTGCCCTGCACAGTCAATCAAACTCTTCACCTTGGTTTGATTCCTACATTGACTTATTGACTTGTTCATGCTGTTGGCTTGGCTTCATGAATAATACCAGAAACAAATATGTTTACCTTTCTCGGTCATTAAAGCACAAGGTTAAATAGGTCACTCATGTTGTTTTTTTTTCCTTCTTAGGCTCGAGTGTGAAAATTCGGTTAGTTACAATTTCAGTTTCTAAGAGAACCTTATTATTGCCATTTGTTATTCCCTGTAGGGGATTCATCATTTTGTGTCTTCCATTTGTGTACAATGTTTGTATTGTCAACATAACATAATGCCAAACCCAGTCTTAGGGGGCTTCAAGCTATGCAAGGTCACAAGCATATTGCTTTATTAAGTAGATACAGATAGCTTATATTATCTGATACAAGTACTGACTGAAACTCCAATGTGACACTGTGATGATTTTTTGTTGTTGTATTTTACAAACACATGCACACATACCATCTAAATCACAAACGTAAAAGACAACCCAAACTACAGTAGTCCTTTATCTGGGTTTTATCTTTGTGCACACATAGTGCGCACATCTGTTTTCTGTTTGAGCTGTACGCATGGTTGTATATAGTTGTTCACTGTGTTAGTCTGTGTCACTAATATATTATTATATATTATAGCCTAGTGGTCTAGGTGTCCGTCTCCCAGCCGGAAGGTTGTGTGTTCAAGCCCCAGAGTTGTAATCATCAAGAGGCCTAACCCCTATCTGCAACATGTAATTGTAAGTTGCTTTGGATAAAAGTGTCTGCTAAGTTACCTAATTGTATTATAATTGTTTTTAAAGTAACTTGCTCAAGGACACTTGAGTAGGGCAGATGCTTTCCCACAAAAGGGCTTGACCCAAGGTCTTTTATCTGTTTCCGCTAGGTGACCTTGGAACTGTGGACCCCTATTGCATAAATATTAAAAGAGCAGAAATTACATCTAGGAAATGAAAAAGTAGATGAGAATGAACAAACATTACAATGGGTCTCTGAGTAAAGACGTCTGAGTGATGAGAATCATTCTCTTTATTATCTTAACCCATACTGAAGAGAGAGAGAGAGAGAAAGAGAGGTCACTCCGGTCAACCTGCCAAATGATAATTAATTTGGCAGGTAGACTTGTCTAATTTTAACAGATGGCCCTCCATCTGAATTTAAATCAACCCCAGCATTTTATGCATAGTTAACCGCTGCATACAGTCCATAGCCTGTTACTTCCCCATATAGACAGGGTATTTTCTGACCATACTATTTCACCCATAATCCCCCCAACATGATATATACAATTTTAAGCGGAAAATCTATTTTGCATCAAAAGACAACATCTCACTCACCATACAGCATCTCACAGGTTATAGAGACAATATCTTTAATTTCATTGCTGTCAAAATTCATAGGTCAAATTTGACCCAAGCAGCACACAATAGGTTAAAAGGCCCTTATTCAGCAAAGCTTTTTTGTCCTTGTCCAGTCACGTAAGCACAGCAGTCCTATCTAATAGATGATAAAATCCTGAACCTGAAACACCATATTTTTCTCATGCGTCTAAAATATCAGCAGGAAATTTGGGCATATATTTTTTTTTTAAATGCCTAAGCGAGCGACTTCTCACAAGAGTGGTAATGACCCAGGAGATAATTGGTATCACAGCATTGGGAAGACTCTGGATCATGAATACTAATCAGTGCTTCTAATCAGGCCACTCAAACACTAAAGTTTAATAAAATTCTGAATAATAAAACAATTTTCTGATTTCCTCATAGACGTGTTACCTTCAATGAAATGCAAGGTTGAATTTCTGACATGGTTAATATTATCTATAAGGTAACATAATGCATATCTCAACAGGTAATATGGCATGCTAAAAATATAGAAAGGTTTTTAAAGGCTTTTATGTGTGAAAAAAATACTTTCTGTCCAATGTAATCTACCACTGTCTGCATTGTAGTCACCCATACAATAACAGGTCCATAACAGGCAGTTTTAAACCCTTTGGACGGCAGGCATAAACTTTCCTAGACATCATTTGACATCCTGCAGAAACAATGCCATGTGTTTAGCTTCTCTTGTCAGCTGGCATTTGAGCGGTATTACACAATTCAGTCTTTTGAGCGGAATGACTGACACAATGTATTATCAACGAAGATATCCATGGTGGATGAGAGACTTATAATGGCAAAAACTACATAATATTATTTCTTTGCTATCGCAACCCCTCTGTTATTTGTTCGTTCAGCTAATGCTCTCCCCTTTCCTTCATTTGACACATTTGAATTGCATATCACTTTAATAACTGTGTGCTTCAAAAGGTCAAACATTCTCTTCCATTCTCTTTTCCTAGATATGAATAAAAAGTCTGTCTATATTGTTTGAAATGGATCCCAGACAAGCATGCCTCAGCAAAGAGAGTTAACCTATATAACCTCTTGACATGCACCCTGGCACATAAAGTTCTTTAACAATCTGCCAGACTTTGCTATAGATTCACTAGAGCTACACTTACACACACACACTGAATCTCTAGTACCGTATTTCTAGGTTAGCATTGTCAAAGATAATATTGTATAGTTTAATACACTGTATATTGTTTTATCTACTTTTGATCTTCCCTTTCTTTTTCTATTTTTCGGTCTCTGACACAGAAGTAGGCTATAATAGCTATCAGAAGTACAAAAGCTATATGGTGACTGTTTTTAAATGATAGTTTATCGTGTCTCAAGACTAATAGTTCAAAAGAAATTTGGTATCTTATCTTCAGAGTTGTTAAAGGTGAAATATTTCTGTCTCATCAAGCAGCAAATTTTTGTGAGATAGTGATTTATGTTAGCCTAGTTAAACCATACTGCTTTGGCTCCACCTCTATAATATGCTTCACTTTACATACAGTATTAATTGAAAAAGCACCCAGACCCAGGTGGTATAGTTGTCCATAGCAATGAGTGCTATGAGGGTCTTGTTCTCATTGATTGAACATGCTCCAATCTGCTAGTGCCTGTGTTTGAAACCTCCACCAACGTTTGTTGTTCTGATTAATTGAAGGTAGTTAAATTGCCTGCTAATGATCTGATTGCTAATACTAATAATAGACAGGTCAGTTGTATAGAAGAATGTAAGCAGAGGTTTACTGCATCTTATAAATATACAACGGTATGACAGTCATGGCATCCATTACTTTTGTATTTCTACAGCAACCAATTAATCCAGCCAGTGCAACTTTCACGTCTTTATCTCTAATTTGCTGCATTTTTATGACATACTGAAAAATTATGTCTGTCTGGCAGTCCAGACAGCTGGTGTCAGGGAAGCAGAAGTCAGGCAAATGCCGGCATCTATTCTAAGACTATAATGTGTCATACTAAAGGTCATGTCCACAACAATTTTTGTCGTACATTAGCCAGGGTAACTTCACATTTTGTGAAAGGGTGTGGCAGATGTGGCCATTTTGAGGTTTCTGCACAAAAGGTTCCTCAAGTGCAGACAGATATGGCTGTCAGGCCAGAGGATGCTAAAGTGAATATAAACAAGAATGTATCCCGATAATAGCTCTTTGTTCTTATACTGTTTTCGTGTTGGTATGATCAACTTTAAAAATATACCCACTATCTTCACATTGGGTCCAATAATACTTGATTCATGGCTATAAAGCATATGTTTGCACAATATCATGACAGACACTCCCTATACCTAATAACATGATAACAGCAAGCACGAGTTTCTATGCCAAATTTAACCAGGTGTACACCATTAAGAAAAGCCTATGTCTGACAGCTCTGCAGACATTTAAACATCTTCAAGTGGTTCCATGGTTTGCCATCAATATGTCAACATGCATATAGGCACTGTATTTCATAATTCATCAGCATAAGACATACTGTTTGGTTAGGTTACAGTATATCCTGATGAAGTGACTTGCATTTTTGAATGAGAATAGAATGCAGAGGTAAAGCATTATATTTCAACTTATATATACATATATACAGTATATATATAT
>JAOEHI010000018.1:2132037-2152427 GCA_025447815.1 Percopsis transmontana | reverse complement strand
ATGCAGTATTCAGTATTAGGTATACATATACATATATATATATATATATATATATATATATATATATATATATATACATATATATTATGTATTCCCACTCTAGAATGATGTAATCAAATCATCCATACTTTTTTATAACTTTATTGTAGCAGAGAAATTATATACTTCGCCTGACACATTGCCCATAGGCCTGTTTTTCCTGGCTCCAAAGATTGACAGGTGAAAACCTTGTGCCTTTGAGCCAGACTGAAGATTGCACTTATGCAGCCATAATTCTCCTGGTGGGAGCCATATGCTCTAGTGTTCATTTAGTCAGCAGTGCGTGCGTTTTTGGCCAAAGGAGCTTAAATTCCATCTACTCCATCATGTAAAGTCTAGTGCTCTGGTACCTTTTAGTTATATATGGTCTCCTGCTGAGCAAAAATGTTAGCTGTGTATGTTCTAAGCCAAAAATGAACTTAACAGGCAAAATTATACATAGATTACTGAAGTAGTGACATATAGAGTATAATGTCTAGTGCAAGCATCCTAGTGTGTCATTTATAATAACACAGTCATTATTTCATTTCAAGGATGCAAAAAATATAGAAAGTTAGAGCCCTATTAGCAAAAATCAACTGCTAATATATTTACACATAAATGTTCTATATTTGTTGATACATAACCAGGCGGGCTGGATATTGTGGGCGAGTACACAGGAAGACGAGAGGAAGTAAAATTAGAGAGATGTTAAATGGGGAAGAAGGTCAGAAATTGGGATGAAAAGTGTTGGGGACAGATAAAGGGGCTTGGGGGAGAAATAGAGCAAGAGTGAGGTGAGGAAGCCAAGCCTTTACAGGTGGCCCCATCACCACCCAAACGTGTTGGTAATAGCTGCCATTCATTACCAAATGTGCTCCTGCCTGGTGCGCGACCAAGAGCCCCATCCATCGCTGTCAGCCAGTGGCATGTCAATGACAAAACCTTAATTACACCATTAATTAATATAACGATTTTTTTCAGCGTGCGCTCTATGCCTGATGTGCTTTAGTCCTTCTCATGAGGGATTGCTCATGCCACGATACTATTTAGCTCCCAAGAGAACACAGAGAGAAACAGACATGGCGGCCAAAAGAGTATGAAAAGCACAGTGGAATTCTTTCTCCAAAAAAAGGTTATTGATCGACGAGATAAAAGGAGAATGTGGTCGATCCTATTTGATACATCACCAATTGATGTGATTTCAAATTCCTTTAAAAAAAATATGTAGTCACACGCATGGATTAAAGAATGTTGAACATTCTGCTTTGCAGCTGCGTTCAGCTCACGTGGAGCTGAAGCGAGATAGAAAACAACAGTGCCAGGCAATGTCACTGAAAATCAAGTGACGGCTGAGCTGGCGAGCTTGGAGAAAAACACATGGCGTTAGCTGGCATCAAATCTGTGACCTCGGTGTTAGGGACCTGTCACTTTAACATCAAGGTTATACTGAGAGCACTGAAGCAAACCCTGTGTAGTCACCCTGTCTAGTCATGGACAAAGTCAAAAGCCTCAGAAAGAGCAACGAAGGTGAATTTAAGAGGCATGGATGAAAATAATTAAAGATATATGTGAAGGAAACAACGGCAAGTTTTTGTAATCTCCAGGCAATATACCATGTCCTGCAATTCAATTCGTGATTTCTATACTCCAGTCTGGCTCTAACTGGTTCATCTATTCGCACCCAGCTGACAGCTGTTCAGTGGTGGGGAAAAAACACGAGTTCAATTAGAAGATATGCAGGTAATACTCACAGAATAAAACCTGTTTCACATAGGAATAGAACTCAACTTATCACAGTACATCAAATCTTTAAGTTACAAAATGTGTCTGAACTGCTAATCACACATTAATCATGAAGTTACACATCATACCATGAAATGGATATAATTAAAGTTGTTTTTTTAAACGAATAACGATGATAAATGTGCTATGAGCTAGTGCGGCTGTGCTGCAATCCAATCACTGCAAAAACAATAGATACAAAAAGTTTTATTTAGAATTGTGCTGAATGTTGAATTTCCATTGCCAAACGTGTTCCCAAAAATGTAAATGCCAAGTACATACTAGCATTAATTTTATAAATACAGCAAGCACTTTGCATTACATTTTGCAAATACAAAAGGTGAGATCATTCAGACCATTGTACCAGACGAATCCCTGTGTGTATGACGGATACAAATTCTTATCATGTTCACGTATATGTCATCTCAAGTGGATCAATGAGGCTCATTATTACAGAACATTGTGAACTACGTGCTGGACTTGCTCCAGTGGGAGATATTTCATGGATTTTCTGCAGTGCCACAAATTATTCACCGTTTTCTGGAAGTAACAAATGGTTACAGTTATTGAGATAGAAGTTAACTAAGAGTGCTATTAGCTCCATAGTCAGCCAAGGTCTTTATCAGGGTGTGATATGCTCCATTATTATTATAAGCACAGAGGATAATCACACTTCATTACTTGTCCGATATTAATGGAAAACAACGCAAATGAATTCCCATGTGCTTCAGATGGGTAAGAAAGAAAACACATAGCCACTAATCTCACTGCTAATGCAGTCTGGATAAATGCTGGGGCTTGCATGCAGAGCTTGGGAGAGAAAATACACACAAACATTCTTTATTGATCCTCTGAGTGGTATTTAGAAAAATGTCTGAACAAGATTGGCTGGTGATAACAGATATGATGCCAGCCAAACTATATAATCCTAAATGTTTTATTTATGTTTTATTGACAATTTATGGGCACTGCATACAGTGTGTTTACGTACTGTGCATATGTGTATACAATATGTTGTTGTGTGTTTGTGCTATGTGCATTGGGGTTTGGGCTCAAGAAACCAGTTGATAAGGTCGTAAGAAGACCGCACTACCGCATTACAAATTCACATGATTCACTAATAGAATACAGTAGTACAGTATATGATGCTGGAGTCCGTCAGATCTCTCTCCTCGTGCTATATTCTGTGTCCTGCTTCAGATTTCTGTTTGATTTCTTCAGATTTCCCTTCCAGCGGAGAAGAGTTGTTATACAACGCAACGCTTTACATGTCCTTTGGTGCTGAGGGAATACTTCACTGCATCCCTCCTCCCAACTTATATAAATCAAAAGACATTTGCCACATTAAGCACAGCCTGTAAATATGTCTGTACATGCATGCAACCTTGACAAGCCCAGGACTCCCTGTTGTATAACAAATTCCCTTACCTCGTTTAAAAATCAAACATGCTTAAAAATAAAGACACAATCAACAGGCTTGCTTTGAAAATCAATAGATTCAACTTGTTTACTTATGAATAAGAGAAATGTGCTATTTGCTTCCTTTTTTAGCAAACTCAGATTTGTTTCTCGTATTTATTTTCCATTTGAGCTACAGGAGAATATGCATCAATCGCACATGACGGAAGTTACAAAATTGTGTAGCTATTGGACATTGTTTATCACAAATGAGGTTTTAAAATTTCCCCAAGAACAATGCAAGCTGACTGAATTAAAAACAACAGCAGAATTAAATATTCTGTATGGTGTGTACAGAACAAGAACAATACATCTCTTAATTGTAAACTGAAGCATTGTTTCTTGCTTCTACAGATCAATTCAGTAAGCTTGTCTATACACAGTTGTTACTGTGAAGTTCCAATATAAGTTATTCCTATCAAAGAAAGGCCTTTATAAAAAGTATATGGGTACCTGTGGTGAAATAGATTAAAACAGAGATGCTTTGACCACATATAATTGATATACAGTTCTATGCGGTCACAGGTAATTTCAGGGCTTGATTGATTGCTGGCATATGGTATTGTTCATCCTGAGGTGATTAATCTGCTTTAGCGTAGTTCAAAACCTCTGTGACTCAAATTTGTTTGCCCTGGCAGGAGAAATGTCCAACATAATTATATGTCACTTTTCTTTTGATTCCATTACAGGTTTCTAAATGTTCCCGTCTTCCCTGACGTGCATCTGTGTGCACTGTGCAGCCATGAATGAAAAGGGAGATTGAGTTGCATTGTTTACATATCTGCATTTAGTTGAGGATTTTTAATTCAACGCTGACAGCTTATGAGACCATGGCTGAATTCAGAGGGAAAATTAAACCTGTTAAAAATGTACACAATTAAAATTTGTTAAATTAATGAGATGAACAAAAAACATGAATGCAGCTCCAGCAGGTAGACCAGATGATGGGGTCAATGGGAGATACTATTAAACTGATTATGATGGATGATGACAGATAGGAACATTTGTGCAAGCAGAGGAGAATTAATTGGGAAATTAAAAACCATCGATAAACAATTCATAGGCAACAATCTGTATATATTTTTGAAAAGCATTACTTTTTTTTAAAACCTAATGCTTTAAAAAATATATATTATTATTTTTTCTTCTAACACAAATCCAGTAGTATTCTTTACTTTCTTTGTTTATTTTTAACCTTGATAGCAGTCATAAATGAAAATGCCATGTCATGTCTTTATTCACAAGAACTACTGCATGATCTATTGCATGTAATATAAACAAATGTGTATCATCTCTTTCAAGCCTTTGTGTATTGTAATCTAGTTTTATCAAATTATAAAAATTACTGGCAAGTTGCATAATTCTAAATTAGGCAACATCATATAGAAAGGTAATAGCCAACTAAATCACAAAACCCATAACGAATTTTTTTGTTTACTGTTTAGAAGTCTCAAATATGGACTCTACAATCACACACCCCAATGTTATATTTAACGTTAATATTTAACGTTAATATTAAACGCTCCCCACCCCGTAAAAAAATAAAAATCACGTCTCTAATTCCACAACGAAGGATGAAATAGTATTAAAGAGTATATAATTTACAATTAATAGCCTGTTCGTGGTTAAAGCTATGGTTTGCAAACTTTATCCCATATCCTAGCGTAATTTGTTTTCTGTTAACGTTCCCTAAATCAACTAATTTAGTGGCGGATAATCCACTAACATGCTTTACTCTCTCTCTACATGTCTCTGGTTTGGATATCAGAATTCATAATTGTGGGGGTGTGGGCGTGGTTTAGCGCTGTCTGTATGAGGGAGGAGTGTCGGGAGGTTTAGTTCACTGGACTCTGGGATTGGAGACAGGTGAGGGCAATCACAATCACCTGTCTCCCTAGTAAAAGCCCTCCCGAGAGACTATGGCATGCTGCAGCCAAGGGCAGCTTTAACTCTCCTGATGGACGTTTAACCAAAAGGAATATTTAATAAACACAAAAGACACTGTTTATGCCAAAATACCTGTGTGGGTCTGTTGATGTACTACAGTACTTTGTAAAACATAAAGATTTAAATAGTAATTTCACGTGTTAGCCTTGATATTCCTATAGCGCCCCAATTTGAGCCCAGATCATTGTTTATGCTTGAAACCAAACTGTGTACATGGCTATAGAATTTTGTGAGCCTTGTAGAACTGTAGGGGGAGGAGTAGAGAGGAATTACACCTGAGCCACAGAACTCAGGTGTGGGAAAGGCATGAGCTCTGAGTTTCAATCCCCAACATAATCTTTTAGCTTGTCTTTTGGTATGTCTAAGGGTTGTGTAACATCCACACCCGTCACTGCCACAAATACACACACCTGCACATGGACAGTGTGTCAGTCCAATCACTCTGCACACCTGTCCTTAGTTTGCTCACCTCTATTCACATTATTTCCCTTCACTCCCCAGTCTTGTTAGTCTTTACTACAGTCTGAGCGTTTTTTTCCTTAGAGCATTACTACTTCTACTTCCATTCGTGGTTCCTTTGTCTACCCTGTTGTTATTCCCTGTCCAGTGTTTTGTGTTCTCCCCATCATCACAGTTCCTGGTACCGACCCTGGCTTGTTTCCCCGTCATGGATTTTGGATTATGCCCTGACTGCCCTGACGCAGATCGCCTGACCCCTGCCAGTCCTGGATTCTGCTTGCAGCCGAGCCCTTTCACTAGTAATGCCAATACTTCCAATAAACATTCAAACGAAACCGTGCTAGTGTGGACAGAGTCTGGATCACCGGCTTCCATCCCTGCTTGTTTGCATAAAAGCTCACAACTGGGCAAGGTGCAGCCATTGGGGCTGTGCCAAACAAACTGACAAACGTGCTTGCGGTTCAATGCCATCTATAATCTTTAATGGTGTGGTGAGGCCATGGTTGACTGATGTTCAGCTTTCAAAGATGTTTGGCAGTAGCTAGTGCATTAGCAGCAGTAGGAAGGCCGTTATTTGTCCATTGAGTACTGGCAGCGGTAATGAACCCCACTTCAGCAGCTGTATAACCTTGGCTCATTGTCCAGTGCTCTCCTTGAGCCATATTATGGTCAATTTTAGGGCAAAATGTTTTAAGTAATTGACTGTATTTTGGCACATTTTGATCTAATCGAAATAATCTATAGAAAGATATAGAGAAATGCTAATAGGAACTACACCAAAGTCATGACCAAAGTTTAGGGTTTCCTTCACTTGCTTGGTTTCCAATCACTAGCACATCTTCAGGTGAAAAAGTCATTATCCCCCCAACACACGACCAGTGTTGTGCAAGTCATTGAAAATTAGAAGTTAGTTAAAGTTACTAGTTACATCTTTCAAAAATAATTGAATTACTTTACAAATTACGGCATATAAAAGTAATTAGTTACTAGTAAAAGTAACTTTTGCATTAATTTTAAATGTATGATTTAATTATCTTATTAATGCACACATAACTATATTATTTGAGTATTGCTGTGGCACAGTGTGGGACAAGACAACTGTCTAATTTTAATTTCATTGTACCCAATATCACTATTAAAAGTAATTAGTGGAACAATAAAACACAATAGATATGTTTTGATAGGCCTATTTACTGTCTTAACAGGCCTTCAAATCAAGCACTAGTCCGTTTGAATACTCTTTTGGCAGTGTAAAATAAAAAAACTTTTTCTCAGACATTTGACATGTCATTTCTTATCACGATGGTAAATGGTAAATAGACTGCATTTATATAGCGCTTATTTGTACCAAACAGGCCACCCAAAGCGCTGTACATTGCCTCACATCCACCCATTCACACACCCATTCACACACCGATGGTGGTGTGTGAATTGGTGAGAATTGGTGACGATAGGCCTAATGAAACAAAATGGATAAAAGTGATTTACAAAAACATAAACACATTGAGATTTATATTTTGTAACCTTGAGAGTTCTTCAAATCAACTGAATTCCATTCACCAACTTGAGACATCATCTTCAATAATGGCAGACAAACTTAAAAGTATTTTCAAAAAGAAAAACTAAATACAGTTGCCTTGAGATGCTACCCAATATACTGTAGCCCTGATAAAGCCCTGATAAACTGGATACATAATATTTATCAAAGCTATCCTTAAATTGTTTAACAAAAATTACCTCACCTCACCTCTGGCAATTTAGGAGAAGCTAAATACAGTTACATTGAGATGCTTGAGATGCTGTTCAGTAAGGTAGTATTATCTGGATGTGTAATGCTAAAAAAATGTACCAAACCTTCAATGGGTTAACAAATATTCCTAGGCTACCTCATCTGTGGCCAGTGACCTGCAACATTCCTAGCCTTCAAACCAATGTTTTTACCTCAAAAGAAGAAGCTTCTCAAACTTTTGATCTGATAGCCTGTTCCTCTTTGAAGAGATCATCAGGTTTCCCAATCTTTCTACTTGGGAACTGACTGGACAGATTGGTTGCATTATGTTTAAGAGATATTTTCTTTATTATTGAAAATTGATTCAGAGTATATATCCCTGTCGCTCCTGATTTGAGGTACTCGGCTACAGTGGAATATGTGTCCTCCTCATCCTCTTTAAAGGAAAATAACTTCTGCTCTGGTAGAACCCGGGTGCTGTATTGTGTGGGTTTTCCCTGGTTGCTGCTCCTGCTCTGGGACATGTTTTCCTCTCGTGGTTGTGCAGCCAACATAGCCTGAACTTAATTATTGCCAGGAGAGCATCTTTACTTTCAAGAACACATGCAAATCTTAATCATAGGCTGTCCAGGTTGATTGGGATGTCTCAGCATACACCTGTAAGCTACAGTTCAATTGCTACAAAATTATCATGCTCTTTTAAGTCTACATGCACATAGCCTATACACCGATATGATTGACATATTAATAAACAGGCAATTAAGTGATTGACTGAATGACAGATAAATGCAAAAGAAAATAAAAGCTCTTACCTGAACAATTGCATCTGGTAGGCCAACAAGGACCATCTTTTAATTCAGGGTCATACTCCAGTCTGGTTCACAAATCCCTGCTTCAGACTGTAAGGGACAACTCTTTATTCATATCTATCCTATCCTCTATCTAATTTCTCTTTATATAGAAAAGTTCATGTCCTTTCTTAGTGTACATGTAGGATTATATCTGCTGCCACCAAATAGCCTGGTTAAAATCATCCTGATATTGCAAGTGCTACAATCTACAATCACTACCTCTACAATTTACTCCGCTTTAAATATCAGTCTAAAAATCATCAGCAAGGCGGTGCCAAAATGCTGCAGGGTTTTCTGTATTACAACAATACAGAGTAGGCTACTTTGGCACGATTATAACAGCTAACAAAAGCACAATGAAAACTTTGGGGAACCCAATTCTATACCGTAGGTGCACTAGTACTGGGTGGTAAAAACGTTCAGCTCTCTGAAGTGATGATGTTGCCTCGAAGGCAAATTTTACAAAATTTCGATGTCAAAGTGGCCATGATTGGATGCAGTTTGACTCGGCCAGTTGTGCAAAAAATATCTGCCCATCCTGCATTTTCATGCTTGTTACTTCCCCCTGACCTGCGCTTTAGAAGATATAGTCAGCAGCATTACAGCCCCCCTAATGATATGTAATCACCACAACTCCCTGGATAATGGCTTAAATGTTGGAAGAGTCCATCAAGCGCCACCAGTATCAAGAGACATGTGAGGCAGATGGCAATAATAAAGAAATGTTGAAACAAAAGATAATGATAATCACAATCGATATTTAGCAGTAACGGTATGAATGTCTTAATGATATGATCCAAATATACTGCATCAATTGCAATTGGGCCCAGCTTTATGGATTAACGTAAAGGAAGTTGAAGCAAAATCAGCTATGACAATTTAAGAAGTTATAACAGTGTGAAGTGTATCTTCCAAGAGTCTTTATATATAATCTTGATTGTCTTGCAGAAAGGGATATTTGGTGTTTAGAGTAGCAGTGCAATAATATGAATGAAGAAACCAATATGTGCAGGATGCCAGCTGTTTAGAGTGCAACCCCAAGAACCTACTTGGTCCATAACAAGTGCTATTCGCAATGAGGTACAATAAAGTGAATTATAATTTCCTTCCTCACTGCATAATATTTGCAGGAGGACAGAAAGGAAAAGCAATAGATCACCAGATTATTTCCATTTATAATTCCTTATCTACTGGTGTGCGTTCCTTCTTGCTCTCCTTTATTGTCCCCTCGCAGGCACTGCTTTTGGGAGGAGGAAATTAGAAATTAGGACATTTTCATTTCAATTTATTTCCAAGCATTTGAAGCACGTCTCTATAAGGTTATCATGTGGAATTCCAAACACACACCACCCCTTTTCCCATGCCAGCCACAGCCTTGCAACCTTCTCACCTTTACCCCTGTCACCCTTCAAAACCCAGCAGCTTCCCTTTTCCCTCTTAACGCAACAGGAGTTCTACATCTTAAAGACAGTCAATTTTCTAGCAAAAGTATGCCACCTGCTTTTGGCAGCTGGAAGCCCTGGCAAATGTAGATAAATGAACAGAGCCACCTGAGGGATTTTATGAATCTGCTGCTGCTTGGCAGATTTATTTGCTCCCAGACACAGAGAGCTGCACTGGTAAGCACAGATTACAGTCTACAGCATACTGGGCCTGCGCAATCTTGTCACCTATTCCTATGTCCAGAAATATTAGCACTGATTTAATTCATCAACATTTTAGTTAAATTCCTTGGTTTCTTTCCAGAAATACCGTTTTTTCTTTTGGTTTGAAACTCTGAGTGTGTGTGCTCCTCCCACACTTGGGTGCTGATTGGCTCGCACTCCTCTCTACTCCTCCCCCTACAGTACTCTGGCTAGCTCTGGCACAGATTGTGTAAGTATCTGAGGGAATTTGTTAGTTTAGTCCCTTATCTAGTCTTTCATCAGTATGCAGCAGGATATTTGACTGAATTAGCTTCTTATAAAATGCGTTGCTGTTATGTACACATTGGTTATACTGTATATTGCTTCAATTAAGCTCAGCAGTAGCACTATCCATGTGTATTGGCTTTGATCTCAATTTTTTTATTTACTTACTGAGAGAACTGAGAATACAAATATCTGGCTGTGAAGAAGGTGTTTCTTCTACAAGGTTTGTGTGTGTG
Source organism: Percopsis transmontana (assembly GCA_025447815.1). Classification (NCBI taxonomy): domain Eukaryota; kingdom Metazoa; phylum Chordata; class Actinopteri; order Percopsiformes; family Percopsidae; genus Percopsis; species Percopsis transmontana. The sequence continues at coordinate 2,142,034 of JAOEHI010000018.1, read as the reverse complement.
TGTGCATATAATGTATGATGTACAATGTAATGTATGTAAGCAGTTTCAGATATTAATCATAAAAGTCTTCTGTTGGAGTTATGACTTGCAAAGCACCACACAAAAACCCCTTCCCTCAGTTGTGTTGTATTATATTTGTATTTAACGTTATGTCGTGTATTATTTAGTTATACATAAGTAAGTAATTTACCCTGGTTAAAAAAAATTAGGGGAACACTGAAATCACAAATCGGGTTTTGAGAAACTAAATATATTAATGTAAAGTCTTTCCTGTACATTGTGTAATTTGTTGAGAACAAAATGATGTAACAACGGTCAATAGAAACCAAAATCACCAACCGATTGAGGTCTGGATTCAAACTCACACCGAAAGCAAAGTAAACAATTGAAATCACAGTCTGTTCCAACTTGTGTAAATTTTATCACAGCAACTCATGATGTGACTCAGTAGTGTGTATGGCCCCCACGTGCCTTTATGCACTCCCGACAACGTCTGGGCATGATCCTGATAAGACGGCGGATGGAGTCCTGGGGGATCTCCTTCCAGACCTGGATCAGGTCATCAGTGAGCTCCTGGACAGTCTGTGGCACTACTTGGCCATACTGGATGATGTTGCAGGCCCCTCTCCTGGTATCTCCTCCATGCTCTTGAGACTGTACTGGGAGAAACAGCAAACCTTCTTGCCACGTATGGATGTGCCATCCTGGAGGAGCTGGACTGCCTGTGCAACCTGAATGGGCTGTAGGTGCCGCCTCATGCTACCAGTAGTGACAAAGACACTATCAAAACACAAAACTAGAGAAGAATCAGTCAGGAAGGAAAAGAAAAGAGCAATTGTCTGTGGCCACTACCTGCAAAACCATTCTCTTTTGGGGGTTGTCTTGCTGTTACCTCTCCAGTGCACCTGTTGTCCCTTTTATTTGCACCAAAAAAATTAATTCATGATCTCTTATGCTTCCTAACTGGACAGATTGATATCCCTTAAGTTTAATTGACTTAAATTGTTATACTGTTATGATTACGTGTTCCCCTAATTTTTTTGAGCAGTGTATTAAGTAAAGTAAGTAAATATAAAGAATGTAACCGCACTTTATGTTCATTTTTGAATTTGGCCATACAGGCTAACTTCCTGTAGATCCAATATTGTTGAATGCTTGTTGAAAATGTAGCTTATTCCTGAAAAATGCAACAGAAAAGCATTTGAAAGACACGAGGCAAATACTGAGCATAATATTAAAATAAATAAATAACGGTAGCAGTTGGACATACGATTTAGGATGTTTCACCTAAATAGGTTTATGGAGGGCTGCAGTTAAACATGAAGTGGGGTTATTCATTGCCATAGATTCATTGCCATTGCCACATAAAAGCACCTTCAGCAGCCAGTGAAACTGAAAAAGCCATAATATATATTGTAATCATTTAGTGTTGGTTTTACATGATATACACTGAATGTTTACCAGTAATATTTAATAGCCACATATAGAAATCTAACAAGAATGTCATATCCACAGGACTCTTCAACCTGTTTCAAACAGGTTAAAATGTCATGGTCATCATGTAACTTTTAGAATCTCCAATTATTCATATGACTTGGTGAAATCTGAGTAACCACATAGCCCTGAGAAAGTGAAAGTTGAAAAAACATGACCCTGAAAAATTCAGAAGCATGAAAACTGTCTTAGATGCTAAATTAGTCCACCTGGGCCAATTAGGCAAGACAAGACATGGGGACTCTGTAATGCAATGTCAACAGAAATTAAACCAGTGCAAGGATAGAGATAGGCTGAAGAGGAACGAGCTTGAATGAGTTGGGTTGATGTTGGGAGGAGGGCATTAGAGGATGTTCCCTGATTAAAGAGCAGAAGAGGATCAAAGCGATCTATCTGGCGTGTATGTGAAGATTAAACAAACCTTTAGATGAAAAAAGTGTCCCATCATTTCCTGTACTTAATTTCAAATTAAATTTTAATGGACAAACATTGCTTGATCTCTTTAACAAATGATGAGGCTTTGATTTTCATGGTAAAAATGTAGGGAGACCCCCCCGATCCAAGACTTGTCTCTTTGAGTTGCTACATTTCTTCTCTTCCCCCTCGCTTGTATGGCTTGTCTGTTTCTCTCTCTTTTCAAGTAGGATGTCCAACCAGCTGGTTCATAGCCTATCTTGTATTTGTTAGTTATTTGTTATAGTTTATATAATGGGTAGCTCAAATCAAGCAATCTGATTGGTTCATAGTAGTGGTATAATGAGCATGTATACAGCGACAAAATACCGTTAGAAAGTAATGTTAGCAAACTGGCTAGCTGGAAACTCCAAATGTAATGGAAAGGGACACTCCAAAAGTAAACTTCGACCTCACTGCTGACAATGTTTGGTTAATAAAATAACCGTTGAGCATCATCTAAAAATGCATTTGGTGTGCTACAAGTACACTAGAGAGACAATGGGCGTCAATCACCTGGCAACAATGTTGCCAAGAATACGGCAGAGATACATAAACCACTGTCTTCGCAGTACGGTATCACAATTCAAAAACTCTTGGACGCAGGTCATGCGACCGAGAAAGAGATTATGGCTGTGAGTGGCCACAAGCGCGAAACTCTCCAGAGCTATTGGCAACCGGAAATTGGAACAATATCCTCGCTGCAAATAAATGTAAATAAATAGTGATGTATTTTGCATAGCAACCGCCATGCACTATGTACAGGCAGCCAGGTGGGACTACTTTTTGTATTCATAAAAGAATGTCTATTGATAAAATAAAACATTCAAATTGTAGTGTGTTTATTACTTTCTTTTTGCCATACTTGGTAACCGTTTTATAAAAGCAATATCTCACTTCAGGCCGAGGTATATGCTTATTATATCACATTACATAAGTATTATTTAGATTATTGCCAATGGGTGCTGATGCCACTGGGCCACTGTTATTATTATTATTATTATTATTATGAATATTATAATATTATAATTAACCAGAACATTCAACTAGTCTCATTGAGATTAATACTTTCTTTCATGAGAGACCGGGCTAAAAATCAGCAGCACACAGTTACATATATGCAGCCTCCCCATACATTTTTTATAAGGGTTTGCAATATTTTTTTTGTAAATCATTCAAGGAAACAAGCTTCTGAAATTTCAAATCATTCTGCAAAATGTTCAATGAATATGGGACTGAAAACTTATATGCTTTTTTCCCTAACTCTGTCCATGCCCCTGGCTGTCAAGAATAACATCTTGACAGTACAGGCGATACTGATCATTTTTCTTCTGAACCATAAGTTCAAATATATAAAACTGGAGCTGCCCCAAGATTGCTTTGTATATGAAGAACTACCAATGAGATAATCTCTAAAGAGCAAGAGAATTCTTGAATATTGGGTGCAATGGTGAATGTGGGATCTGCAGGTAGAGCACCATTGTACACAGTATTTAGCCTATATAAAGATGTCTCATTGGCATACATATGAACAATATTACCATTGTCAATTATGGGAGAAAAGGTTTCTAATACTAACCTTTTTCTTGCTTTATAAAAAAAATAAAAAAGATTTATTACAAAAATATAATCCCAGTTTTAAATGGAGCTTTCTGACAAGACCATTATTATTGGGTTTGAATGTGATGCACTCATCAATCAGGAAACCCAAATACTTATAAGTTGTCACTCTTTCTATTTCCTTTGCCTGCAAAGTTAAAACACCTGCAGTTTTCAATAAGCAATTCATTTAAAAGTAAACTCAGTTGGCTAAACTGAGACTGGACAACATTAAATGCAAGCTGTAGGTAATTTTTCAAGGTAGATGCACAACAATGTATACCTCTTTCATCAGCATAAAAGTGAAAACTAGCATTGGATAAATGTTTTCCAAGACTGTTCATATAAATAGTGAACAAGAGTGTCCCAAGTACAGAGCCTTGCGGCACCCCCTTCTGGACAGGTACAATATTATAAAACTTGCCACGAAATGACCTGCCTTACCTGTCAGAAGTTATTCCAACCTTGTTGTTTGTTATGATTCCGTTTAAAATTTGGTCATTTAGCAAATTTATCCAAAGCTACTTACAGTGAGTACAGTTAATAGCATTACATAACAGGGGTTAGACATCAAGCATGCATACCGGTAGACCTGGCATATTGGGGATTGAACACCCAGATGCTATGTCCCTCTCGGTTTTGCCATCTGATACTGGCATTATTTTACATTTACTTTGAAATGTGTTTAATGTTCCTTCTTATGTGTATTATGTTGATCACACAGATAGAGCTGCATAGCTGCTGCAGCGCATAGACCCTTGGACGGTGGGCCACCCAAGCCATTTTCACTGTGCTTGTGCACCTGCGGAAGAAAGATAAGGGCAAGAATGATAAGAACCTGTCTGCATTCTGACATTTCTCTGGACACCCAGGCCCCCTGGATAGAGGGGAGACAGTGGTTGGAATGGGTAAAATAAAAAACATAGTGTTCAGTGTATGGACACATAAATCTATCTGTGTATCTATCTTTCCATTTCTAAATGAAATTTTGAAAAAAATACAGCTTTCAGCCCAATCCAAATATAAAGTTACGAAGCAAAGTGAAATATTTTCACTTTGGTCAATTAAAGTAATAGATGTGATGCCAAATTAACCTCTGAGAGAAATTAAATTTTCTGTATACTTAAATCTTTTTCTGTAATTACTTATATTGGTTTTACCAAGAAAAATAATATTCAAATAATATTAAAACAACTCTCTACTCTGTTCGTAGTATTGTTGCCCTACACTGCCTGGTTTTGTGTGCTATCATTTTCTGTGGCTATGACAATGAATGCTGCATTATAATATGATTAAACAAATACACAGTGAGAGAGCAGTAGTCCGTGTCTCGGCTACCTGGCAGGCGGTTTTTCCCTAAAACTAATAAAAGAGACATTCTTTACGTCATGTTAAAGTGGTGTTTCACAGGGGCATACATAAGGAATCCACTAGCTATATAACTAATTGCTATGCTTCTACGGGTTGTGTTCTCTTTGGAGGTTTGCAAGGGATGTGCACTGCATGCTACCAAGTTATATCCTGCTCATCCGTAGTGTTGAAGTTTAGTGCTGCCAAATCTCAACATTGTTTTGTTTCATGTTAATAAACATATCCTGACTAGCAAAATGAGATAGGCTACATTTGTTTGTTTTAAAGTGTTTAAGCCTGACTTCAACTATTCCAAAAGATATCTACTGTATCTATCTCTCTGTTTATTGCTGAAGTCAGGACTAACTACGATTGTCAACATACCGCGATGCAACAGAGCAAAAAACTTAGCAATGTGAAACATTACATAGAAATCATAACTTTCTAGTGTCTTGTGTCATCCGTACTGGTTGCATGCTCTGTCTCATTACTTACTCTGTCTACATTTGAATGACATTTAGAAGGTGTACATCGCCTCTAAAGTACTTGCATTGGCCTAGCGAAACCATGTGCTCACTTCGTAACGTTCTCAGCTTGAAGGTATGGAAAAACTGTAGATGGTGGTTTAGTGATGGTGTTTTTTACTGTAGTGGGAAACACTGAGATCCTTGATAAAAGCTACAAGATACACTATGTTGCAGTGGTGCCTTGTTTGTGAAAGCAAACAAAATCACAAACAAATTTCCAATGTCAGCACCAAACATTTTCTGGGATTTTTTTATGCACTACAACCTTTTAAATAAAAATGCCTTAACAGAGGCAACCCCTTTTTTGGGTAAAGATTTCCAGTTTTTCCGTCAGGAGTGTCAAACAGTTTTTAACATATTTGGGGCTGCGCCCAAGTTACTCTGTGGTGCTGGACAGAAGCGTTCCATATATTTTACCTTTACAGGTCAAATTGGAGTAATGTTTATCAGTACAGCTATAATAAACAAGCAGTGCAATGACACCGGATTGAACACCTACAGGTTTTTTACATTTCCACACATAAATGATAATGCATTTTAAAATGACCTTTATGATCAAACTCATCCACTAAAAGGTGCAGATAAGGCTCCTTTTATCTGCCACATAAAAACAGCTACAGCACATGAGATAGGCTATTAGCACATAGGCCATAAAACACAGCAGGCACCACATCGATCTACACAAGGATTAGTTTTGTTTAGGCCTAAACCATTCTCAAACATTGAATAACTAAAATCAGAGACTGAATAATGTTCCAAGCCTCATTTCCTCCTCTCCTGCTCCTCGCTGGTGCTCAGGTAATATACAGCCAACAGCCGTACAAAGACAGGTAGGCTATGATGATGTATTGGCTATATACTCACATTGCATTTCATTAATGTATCCTACCCTACCTATGAGCGCAAGCGTGCAGTGAAATAATTTCAGATCTTTTTTTCTCTACGCGCTGCTCTCAAAAACACAGTCTGTGCGCAACCATGGCTGACGGCCAGTGTAAACATGGTCACCGCAAGGGAGAGGCACGCTTCACAGCCTCACGGCCCTGTCCATGTGGTGGGTATACTACCAGCCCAGAGTAGACGCTGTGTGCAACAGCAACATGGAATGTCTTTATTCACGTTCCACACGACTGGGGGCAGAAAAATATGGTGATGTCTGGGGCCCACTGTTTCCAGTTGATCATTGGTTGTTTGGCATTAAACATAAAATTTGTGAATTCCTCCAGCAGATGTTTGCCATGAAGCTGATCTCCATCTGTGCATATAGTATGTATTCTTAAGTTATTCATGTTTGTTGTTGCTGTATGTTCTTGAAATAAAAATCATAGTTCTGACATGCTGTATGTATAAAAAAAAAAAAAAAATTCTTGAACTTGCTGGATGATATACCTGACTCAGCTTCTGGCAATGATGTTAGTCACTGTTTGGTTCAAACATTGTGTTATATGAACAATAGTAATAAAAGTTATGAAGTAAATTCTAACCTCATTCTTATATCTTGTATATGGCACTGTTATTTTACATATTTTATGTATGAATACTGACTATACTGTTTCCCAGTATAAAACCTAATATTTCACTAACTTAACCAATATAAAATCGAAAACCATAAAGTTTGTGTGATTTAGGGAGGTCTAAGGTGTAAATATGTTGAAGCTACGGAGCCAGCAGCATCCACATCAAACAAACTCAATAAATTGTCTATAATAAATCTATTACAACTGTATAGACAGAATTGGCTTCTTTTGAGTCAAAACCCATTTTTAAAATCACTAACACTTGAAATGGCACAATGATACTAAAAGTGACAACAACCATATTTTGTCTCTTAGTGTTTTTGGATATAGTAATTTTATAATATTGCTGTAAATGACACAATTGATTGAATTGAAAGCATGCATTCACTGAGAACCGAAAAACTACTTTTCAACCTTAGATACATACCTTTTAAAAAAAAAAGATACATACCTTTTAAAAAATACCTTTTACCAGTGGTGGAAAAGTTTTCTCTAAATAGAGAAAAGTTTGGCTCTGGCCAAAGGGGGCACTTTATTCTGAAGGCTACACTTCACTCTGAGTGCCTCCCCTACTGTGTGTACAATATATTTAATTAAGAGGAAGAAATCCATGCAGGTCAGGGTTCTATTAATGCCTCTGCTCCCTAAAGAACAGCATTTGGCTTACTCTGTGTGCAATCTTGCCTTCCACCCACACATGAATAAAAGACATGAATCAGGGAACTATTAATGCAATACACAATAACACAGCAGCCTACACTTTTCTATCTTTCATTGTTGCTTTCTGTATGCTGCTTTGTTTCTTTATAATATTTCTCAATACCGGCAAGGGCATATTTGTAACAGTGTGCCGTGGAGTGGCGAGAGTAAGCGCGAGCCAGAGGGAAAACGCAGGCAGACGTGGAAGCGGTGAACGCATGAAGCGTATTTTAATACTCCAACAAACAGAAACACAACGTACAGGTGAACAGAAACAATGACCAACCCCCAGTGCTGTTGGCGAACTTAAATACGGCCCATAATAGTTAATGAGACGCACCTGTGTGGGGGGACGGGAGGCACAGGGCGTGCAAGGGCCTGTGCACAACACTCGTGACAATATTGTGCAGTGATGTAACCTAATTAGGTACAACTGATTCAAATAACATATTGCATGTAAATGTACAAATGTACCTGTATTCTTTAAAACTAATGCCACTTAGGGCCATGTCAAAACACAATGTTTAACCTCAAGGATAATTAAGCGCAGTGTACAGTACATTTACAGCATTTAGCAGATGCTTTTATCCAAAGCGACTTACAATTCCATTGTTTTATTACATGGAGCAGATAGGGGTTAGGCATCTTGCTCAAGGATGCTTACAGGTAAGCTGACACTGGGGATTGAACCCATGACCTTCTGGCTGGGAGTCCAACACCCAGACCACTAGACTATCCTGCCCCCTACAGTACCTTGAATTACATACTGTAGTGTGTAAGGATTCCATACATGGCTTCCGTCTAAATTATTATCCACTCAGCAACTATTGCTTACTCTCAGAAGCACAGCTTCTCGGAAAATAATAATGCATGTCAACATAACTTGTATCCAGCCATACAGAGGAACATGAAATCATCATGTTCCTCAATTATGAACATGATTAATGATGATGGTCAGGTTTAGGTCATATTTGGGTTTCCAGTTATTTAAATGTGGTAAATGTCATTACAATGGATTTTTGATTGAAAATGACATTAATTCAGAAAGAGAAACGCAATAATATCATTCCAGACCCTCAAGTATCTCTTGTGTAGCACCAGCTGTCACCGCCGGGAGCAGAAACACTGACCCTAATGTATCACTAAAGCAATTATGCTCCAGGGCTAATGAATATAACCTTATTGTAGCTATCGTTTTGTTTACCTTTCTTATTTAATCACACTAGCTATTAGTCCTAACTATTCTGAATTTAGGAAGATTGATATTGCACCAAGAATTACAGAGCTAGGCCTATATAACTATAGATTTTTTTATCACATAATGGATAAAACAGCCAATACAATATATTTGAATAACAGGCCCCTATACTTGTTAACTAAATATTTAATGTTTATGTTGTTGTGTATGCAAAAACTTCATACATTGTTGAACAGAATAAAAATATATATAAATATGAAAAAAGTCTGTTACAGAGATATGACACCTTATTAATTATAATGTATGATTTAACTATAACATAAGGGACATTTTTACCATTGAGTGACCGCATACAGACACACTCACAGCAGGATCACATTAGCCCTTACATTAGCATACAGTCAACATAAATGTTGACTGTATGCACTTTCTTTGGACATAGTTAAATATAGTTGCGAACACTTACCTCACCATTCCTACAACAGGGAATCAATACAAAAAAGAAGCATAAACTATTCTCTATCCCCAGGTATTGACATAAAATTTCATCGACAGTACTGGCATATAATGCATTTAACAATGCAAAGTAATTGTTCAATCTGTCCTGCAATGTGGTTACTATTGGGAATTTCCAAAACATAAATTTTCCCTATCCTTGTTTTTTAATGGAGACAGATGTACCATGATTGCAGTTCTGGAGCACTCCTTCTGGTGCAATATCAGTGGAGAGATGGGCTGGGTTCTGGAAACAGAGCAAGTGGGAGGAATTGAAATGGCAAGAACTATTGCATGGGGGGGGGGGGGGTTCCTATGGAAGAAAGGGGAATACATTAATTAAATGAGTGCCTGTCTGAGTGTAGGTTGTAAATAGTAATCTGCCATGTGGTATAGCTGTACTCCCATGAAGACAACATAGAGCCATCCTTTCTATATACCGGAAGGTCACAACAGCATAAATGTATAGCCAGGACAGTTTGTGCAATGGTGCAGGAGTGAATCTCAATAAGACACACTGTAGAGAGACCATGCAAGATGCTCCTCTGGGATTTATAGCCTCTAAATACTTTTTCCATCCTTACAGTCCTTAACCAGTGCTTAAGAATAATAGCATGTCCCTGGTCTGTGAAAGACTGCATGACATTATATATATACAGTATATA
>JAOEHI010000018.1:2116145-2131937 GCA_025447815.1 Percopsis transmontana | reverse complement strand
CTGGAGTCACAGCCACACAGAGAGAGAGAGAGAGAGAGAGAGAGAGAGAGAGAGAGAGAGAGAGAGAGAGAGAGAGGCTTTACTGAATATATATAAATATATAAAACCCACTCCCACTCAAAAGGCTATTGGTTCAATCCATAACAAGCCCAGCCTGCCTGTAAGCATCCTTGAGCAAGATGCCTAACTCCTACCTGCTCCATAATACTTGTAATTATACTCATTGTAAGTCGCTTTTAATAAAAGCGACTACCGAAGGACCCAATTGTCATATTTACGGTCAGACTTATTGCCCTTGAACCACTCAAACTCAGTTTTTTGGGTTTGACCTGTTTCTGATCCCTTGTAGCAGAGGCCTCTTATGGGACCTCTCTAAGCTGTAAGACGAGAGGGATTTACTAACAGCTTAGATACCATGTTCCCTGAACTTCTCCGTTGAGGTTAATTACTTACTGTAAATGCCATTTCAGATCAAAAATGACTCCAATGTGGAAAAGATATATATGACTGTATAATAATGTCTGACATGACTTTTTTGAGCAGTTCACATAGCAAAATTGGTCAAACTGTGTCTCTTAATAAGTTCTATAATGTACTTCAACAAGGCATTATACTGTATAAGGCCTTAAATTCAGAATTGTAATGTATAAACTGTTATACCAGCCACTTTCCATTGTAACATGAAACTCAATCAAATAGGTCAGAAACAAGACACTGAGGGCTCAAGTTTCCGAACGGCTCAAGTTTCCTAGAGTTTTTTTTTCTCTCGCCTGAACGCGTTTGCTAATTTTCTGGCTCGCCATGACATCACTTGCGCCAAAATGGGCATTGGAACGCAGTAGAGGGTGTGTCAGTCAAAATCAAGTGGGGCTAGTTTGGTGACGAATAAAACTAAATATTGCGCTAGCACGTGTATCATGGTGGTTTATTAGAGGTGCCATATTTGCGTATTTGGCGAATGTACACTTTCCAAACAAGGACATCACTTTTGACAGTTTCCTACCTGGAGAAACTTTTCTGCCAGTCTGGACTTTTGCTGTCGATTACAAAATTGGTAGTTCGCCGAGACAGAGAGCGTGCTTCTGTTAAAGGGAATAAGAGGAGCTGATTTGATTGGCCATAATTGAAGAAAGCCCCCACCACTCCTACTGAAAATGTATTCATACTAATCCAACCCTTTTACAAATGTTACGCCATTGCACTCGGTTACCGCCACCGAAATTAGCAAAAAAGTGTTGGGCACACCTTAGATCAATTTATGCCATGGACTTGCACCATGCGCCTTTGTTACCACCTTGACCGGAAAACTAGGGCCCTGAGGCTCACCGAGTAGTGATTTATATTATAACTGTAGGGTTTCATTTCAACTGCAGCCTGCTGAAATGTACAGAAATGTACAAAAGTGATTGTCAAGATCCTTTGACCAAGCCTGAGATTAAGCCTATAAGATGAAATGAATGCCTAATATAGAAAACAATACTGAGTTGCAGTGAAAGCCTAGTCAATGATAAAGCATCGCTGCTCTTACACCATTGAAAAGTAACCAAAATGATTCTATAACCAAGCCTTATATAAACTTCTCCACATTAAGATGGACGTTTGTCGCTAACATGCATTTTAATGGTGCAACATCAGTGATTATTAAGTCTTTTATGCCTCTCTGTTTCTCATTTTCCAGGTGTTGTGCCATAATTGCTTGAAGCTGAATGAAGCTGATCTTACGATCTTTGCATCAAGTAAACATTTAAAAATCCCTGGTCCTTTGATAGTACTTATTCATACGTCTTGATTCATTTTGGGGTCTCATTTAGCCCGCGAGCTTGTGGTAAAGCCCAGGTTAACCTGGGCATAAGTTCGGACTTGGTGTGCTACATTAATTATTATAAAACAAAGGCATATAACGGTATATATTTGTGTTATCTATGTAAAGATTATAGAAGAAATATTTAATGTATATTATATATACAGGTAAATCTGAGCAAATGTTTGAGTGCCAGCCTTTACAATGTCAATACAGCATGGCAGGCAGGCCGATGCCAGTCACCTAAAAAATGAATGTAAAGCTGCACTGCTACAGGCTCTGCTTTCAGAACTTTAACCCTGGTTCGTCTTTATTATGCCTATAGGAAATTGTATATTCATAATACACAATTAACTGATGTTTTCCATGTCCAATGCTAAAATCTGTAATATGTGCTCAATAAAGCATATAAATCCTGAGTGTAAGACTATACTTCTGAAAGAAAGGCCGGACATTTCTTCTTTACCTTCCTCTAGCAGTTGCTGACTTTGAGCATGAAAAAGTGAACAGAAAAGTGCCTATCTTCTAAAAACTACTGTATCTAGGAAGTGTAGAGAAATAAAATCTGCTCTGACCTTGTATGGCATCAAAAAGCCTATAAATATTAACAGAGTTTGTGTCACATGCGTTGCCCTCAGTGGTCAGAGGAAAGGTCACTGCCCAATCTACTCTAAATCTGTTTTCTAACACTGAAAATGACACCCTATGTGCCGTGTTATCATCACTCTAAACTGTGTGCAGGGACTCTGGTTGCTCAACTGCATCAAAAGACAATGTAGAAACACACCCTCAACAATGTTGTGGTCAAATGCAATATTCCTTTTTAGTTTGATGCGTTGTGCAAATGTACAACAGAAAGATTAAATCAAGGCTGACACTGCAGAGAGAAACAGAGAAAGAGAGAGATGAAGAGAGAGAGAGGGAAAGAGAAAAATAGAGGGAGAGAGAGTGTGTGTGTCCCTGAGAGAGAGTCTGTGACCATGGAAATTTTTATTGCAAGACTGGGACATAAATCACAAAATCGCATCTACATAAATCCTGTGTGTCAAAACATACATTGTCATAGCATGTACACATAAATCTATGCAAGGCGTCCACTTTTATATTACATTCCAAAGAACTTTTCAGTCAAACATAATTGTGCCTTGTGTACTCAGTGAGCCCCACAATAACCGACAGAAAAATAAAATAAAAATAGCAGAAATTGCAAAAGACACATGGATCCGAGTCCATCGTCAAACCCAATGAGTGCTGGCAGCCTCACTCTAGAAATCCATCCATTGATAACCACTTCTTTAGGAAACTCATGCATGTGTCTGCCGCAGTGCTCCTTCGTTTCCATATGTGAAAATGAGGCAGCAATTTATTTCTTATCCAAAAGGCGGAGAAATGGGCTAAACACAATAGTGCCGGCACCGCTCTCTCAATATGATTTATGGGGTAGAATCTTCTTATATTTCTTTAGCAATAATAAGAAAATACAGCAATAAATCTGGAAACGTCAGGCAATTTTGTTATCACCTTGTTGGAATATCAGAATACATTATCTGCTTGAGGAAAGGAGGGGAGAGGAGGGAAGAAGAGAGAGTACCATACAGTACATTATACTTTTGGAGTTTACAGACGTAATAGAGAAAAAATAAAGTAATTACAATTACTTTGCAATAACATTGAAAGCTCTCAAATCTTTTTTTTTTCAACAATCAGCAGCTTCACGTTTTCAGCCAATATTCAGAATATTCACACATTTAAAGTAGTCTGTTTTTGATTCCAGCTGTCAGATGTCACAATGAGTATTCTTGCAATCAGTCTTTAACAATAGGCATTGTAGTATAAATACAGCATACTATATAATTAAGTGTAATTATTTTGTAATTGTGTAATTATGGCTGCTGCAGCACTACCGTTGATTTGATGCCTAATGGGTTTTTAGTGGTCCTGTACAGCAGTAGCTAGTAATCACAAGTTACACATAATACTTATACATTTCCCTGGCATGGTTGTCATTGTTGCGAAGGTCACACAAGGCCCCGCCCCCTGTTTCACCAACCCCCCCCCCCATCACTGACACACTCACACGGGGAAAGCAGAGCACGGGGACTGCTATGGAGATCACTAGCTCATTTGTCTCTTTATCGGAAGGCCTCCCTCTCTCTCCCTCCCTCTCTCTCTTTCTCCAGAGGAGGTGTCTGTTTGAAGAATGTGCCACGGTTGGGAGGATGAATTTGCATGATGAACTTCGAATTTATTTATTTATTTTCCCTCCGGTATAGCACCCACCGTCGTCACCATCCCTTAAACCAATTTCCATTATATGCAGGGCACGAGAAATCCTTTGACTGTCTCTGACGCTGGCTCAGATAATGACTATGCCCTTTAAGTGTCAAATAAAAAAAAATTAAAAAAGGTTGGATTTTTATGCCACATTCAACATAGATCCTTGACATAATGGTTTAACGTAATTCAGCTTTGAAAACAAAATGCATTTAGTGAACAATTTATATACCCTAATACAAGTAAACAAATGAGAATTGGTGTAGTTGAACAACCTTCAGTTCAAACGTGATACCATTGATGGCTTGTTATTTCATGCAACATATACACCATTAGAACATCGGCTGCTAACGTATGCAGTATCTAAGACCTGATTTAACACTTGTTTCTTTTAAAGACGCTATATTACACAAAATGATCGACAAAGAAATTAGCATTCTTACTGAGGATTCATTTTCACACTCCACCGATTGACCTCACCTTGTGAGAATTATACTTCAAGTTTTACTTTACTATGAGTCTTATGGAAAGGAAGTTTTACTGTGGCATGAACTGTATAAATAATAAAAAATTATCAATTCTTCATTTCACAACCGCATTCAAACCTCATTGGCAACTGGAGTGAAACTGTAGAAAACTGTAGAAAACACCCCAAAGCCACCCCCAATATTACTATGGCCATTTATGCAGACAGATGTTTACCTTTTTAGTTTTTCAATCGCTCAGAAAATGAGTTCAACCAGTGGGCAGTGAGATAGCATGCAACTGATACAGTACAACATTAAACAGATATGCCTGAGAATTAGAAGAGCGATTATCAGATTCTAACTGAATTTTGTGTTGTGCCATCAGCTGAATAAATGAATCCCCATGTTAGTTTGTTGTTATTTTATTGTTTCAATGCCTCTTGTTTATGCTTTTGTAGACAATGAACATTAAAAGCTTGTGGTGGATGGTTTGCATGCTGATAAAGACTAGTATTGTGTATTTGCTAGTCTTTAGGATTACTAATTACTAGGATTATTAATTAAGTAATTTGGTTTCCTTGACAACAATGCAGATGTTTAGTTCATGTGGCAACAATGGTGCCTTGTTAAACTATACTCGTCATCATGCACTCATTAATTTAAAGGGTGTACAGTATGTTGTTGTACCCTATGTGTGTGCGTGTGTTTGTGTGAATAGACTAAATGCAATTTTCATTTAGTATCTTCCATTAATGTAGACTAACAACTGATCTGAACCCACAGGTTTTACAGAATGCACTGTATAGGCTACTAGCGAGAACTTGTCATCTGTGTGGTGCTTGTTATAGACCCCTGTTGATATTTTAATTTACTGTCCAAAATGAAATCCACTGAAATGCATCATTTTATTGACAGGCCAGCTCCGTGGTCATATGTTGTAGCAGATCCATATAAAAGTTCCATTGCCCATTGTATCAGTGACTGCTTCCCTGGGTGTTACGCACCTTGTTATCTTGATTGTGTGAACCTGCCCCTAGCTGAAGTCAGCTAAAACATTAATTGGACGCAGGAAAAGTTCACATGCCTTCTAGCTATCCATCGTGCACCTTTCCATTATTTATGGCCCTTACATGAAGAATTCCCTTTGATAGAACCAATCAATGGACACTTCGAACACTTTCAATAAGAATCTCCATGAAAGAATATGGCTTAGAGACAACTGGAGGAACAGAACCGGCAGTCCAGGAGTACATTATGGAGCAGCTGTGGGTATCTGCACAAAGCCCCGGCATGGTATTGAATCCACACCGTCTTCTGTGAGAATCAAATTGATGGAGACTGACTTTGAACCCTGCCAAGATACCTGCAACCTGGGTGTTCTCCGTTCATGTTGTGGTAACTCCACTTAAAAAGGGTAGTGTGTAAGATCATCGCATATCTTGTATCTTCAGTGTTTTAAAACCTCCCGTTTTAGGCAGAGCATTTGTAAACATGCACAATTTGGGTTTTGCCCCAAATTTCTGTAAATTACGCCAATTAAAAAATTGAAATCTGATTAGTACAACGTTGTGCTTGGATTCAAACGGAAATGACGCGGTCAGACGAAGCACACATGGCGTCCCCATGTGCTGCATGTTAGTCTATGTCAGTGTGTAAACCTCTCTACTTGGGAAATGCCTCATTATGTTACCATCACAACAACATTAGACTGATGGGAATTGTGCACAATTGTGCCCCTTTCTATTATAATTTGCAAGGCCACTAAAGATGCAGCATCGTTATTCCCAAATATTTTCTTCTAATTGATGAAATGTTATGAGCTGGAGAAGCTTGTATTAACATGAAAAGCAATTCAGTAGGCCAAGATGCTCTATTTGTGGGCTGTGGTAACTGAGGAGCCGGGCTGTCGTGGCAGCGCGTGCAGCTATCAAAAATTCCCTTTTAATTTCCTTTGCAAATAAAACATTGTGTTCTGTTACGTGTTTGAAGATCTGCCCACTCTAGGGCTCTTTCTAGGGGGCTCCAATTGATGTAGCCTACACTTATTGATCATCTCACTAAACCATCCCCTCTTATAGCACAACAAGGGCAATAAGTCAAGTTTAAGACTAAGATATTAGCTTTATTCAACAACAACAACAAAAAAAAATATATATATATATATATAGTTTCTGTGTGTTTTTGTGACTCTTCGGGTCAATTATTTGTGTATTATCACTGTTACAGTGTCAGTACATTGCACAGGTTACAGTAGTACATTGCACAATATTCTGTTTGCTCGGTAACATTATTATATATGAACATAACATAATTATATATAACTTATTGTCTAATGCTATTGTTGCTCCCCACTCTGCACCTATTACAGCTGTCGTGGAAGAGTTGGACTCATGCCTTTGTGGCCCCCTCCCAAGGTTCCCATGGCTTCTTCTATATTTTTCCCAAGTGTTTTTTCTTGCCAGATGGGCAAGGGGGTGTAAAATGTGGACCTGTACAGCCCTTTCAGACTATTAAGTAATTAAGGGCTATATCAATAAACTTGACTTGACTTGACTTTTGTCACCACAAAGCAGAATATAGGTGTGTAAGTTTTTATCAGCGTTCTGATATTTGTCAACAGTTAATCAGACACTGGGACAGCCAATAAAGAACCTCCAATAAGAACCACTAGGCATTATATGCATGCAGCTCTCTCTTTAATATTTTGGAGAGGATTGTGAGGACTTCAGGTAGCTTTGCTGTTGTAATCCTCATATTAGTGCCACTTCATTTGAGCCCCTCTCACTAATCTCAGGTAGCAGTTACACTTAATAATTCTCTGGTGCCCTCATTCTACTTAAGTAAATAGTAGAAGGGGAATGAGACAGACAAAGACACAGCGCAAAGGAAAAAGGAAAAAGAAAAAATGAGTGGGTCTGAAAGGTAGATTTACTTAGCAGGGAAAGAGTGCCATCTGTTGATACTTTCAAGGTGCGAGGCAAAGCAGCACAGCATTATGCATGTGCATATCAATTTATCTATCAATTTATACATGAGTGCTGCTCATTTCTGTTCAGGCATTTCCTTGAAAATTATATTAGAGAAATGTATACAAATCACACCCATGCGAGGTCAAGTCGAGAAAAAGAAACTAAAAACTGCATGCAGGAGACTGAAAACGTGATTTTTTTAATTGATCCGTCTCTTAGCAAAGCAAAGGGAAAGGAGGAAAGGCAAACAAACACTCAAGAAATGTTGATTTGGGACAGACACTTCAGAGAGCAGATTAGACTATCTAATTATCATCTTTGCCTACAGATGACGCCTTTGATGTGATTGTGACTGCTGCGTCAGTTTCTCCACTCTGGAAATAATGAGAATTCTAATTAAGGGATAGAATAATCGCAGAGCCCGTGGCCTTGGTTGGTTGTTATTAGGGCCGTTTGAATCCTAGGGGATGGATGCAGGGCATTAGGAAGGGCAATGTGGAGGGATGTTGGTTATCGTTTGTTTATTTATTTTTCTGAGGAATTAGGAATGCTGCCCGATTAACTTGCAGACTAGCTTTTATCTGGTGTAAAGCTTTGGAATGGAATGTCAATCATCCTAATTATTTAAAAAAAGTGATGTTGTAGTACATTTTTTATGTATATTTTCAAAAACTTGTTTTAGCGTGTGCACTCTATCAAATGTAGACTAAAAACTTGATTATGCATTTTTTAACAGTGGATTATTTAGGGCAAAGCAACACATATGGCTCTAATAGCGCTAATGCAGACGTGATGACAATTTTTTTGGCCGCAAGGTGGTTTTTCTCTCGCCTGGGTGCGTTTGCTAATTTCCCAGCGCACCATTATATTGCTTGCGCCGAAATGGGCTTGGGGGTGCAGTAGAGGGTGTGTCAGGTGGCGCAGTGCTAGTTTGGTGTCAAATAACACCAAATATTGCACTAGTGTCTCCGCCTGGTCAAACCACGTCTTTGTTCAGATGCAGGCCCCACCACTCCTACTGATAATTTATTCACTCTAATCCAACACTTTTACAACTATGCCGCAATTGCGCCCTTTATCCGCCGTCCCGAAATTAGCAAAAAAGTATTGTCCACACTTTAGATTGACTTGCGCCGTGGACTTGCGCCGTGCGCATTCTCTTGCACCTTAACTGGGAAACTAGGGCCCCAGGTCTTAGTGTAGACGCAGGCGTTGTGTGGTAGTTACTTTAGGTAAAGGTGTACTGAGCACACACAACACTTTTGTGTATGTTATGTTGGCCTATTTTGTGAATAATTTAACAGATGACTACTGTCCTTATACATTCATAATATCTATATACCATAAAATTACAGATTTTAATGGAACTACATTCAGCCATAGCAGCAACCTGCCTTCTGTCTGAATTAACATTGAATGCATACAACTAGACAATGCAAATGCATGCTAATCCACATATCCATGCCACATACTTGTTTTCATATTTTTGATTACTCATTTGTGCTTATTATGACCCTATTGTGGCTCCAAATTACAGTGATTCAATCATTTATTTTTTGAAGTCTTGCCGAGAAGGAATGAGAAGGAATGTTCAAAAATTGTTCGACTGAAAAGATAAAAACCTCCCACTCTTGAATTTTGTCTTTTTTCCTAACATCTTTCATCAAGTGTAAAATAGACACGCAGGGTTTTTAAAAATGGTATTTATACCAACTGAGGTTCATGTTGTTAGCTTGTGCTCTACCCTTTCTCAACCTCCCGTTTCTCACATATTTACAGTCATTAAGATAATGACTGGTGGCACCAACAGAGAATCACATTTAATTGTTAAAGACTAAGCACCTGGATAACAAAAAACAATGTGGGGCTCATTTAGCAATGAATGGATCTTTATTCAAGCACTAAGGATTTGTATGACTAGTTTGAATGTAGTAGAAGTCCATTCAGTCAATTTTTAGATATTAAATGATATAACAGTAAAACGTAAACTGAAACAAACAAAAATACCCCTGTAGGCTAACATCTTGAAGGCAAGGATAAGATCCAAGACTTGAATTTCTGACTTGTGAGCTTGTCATGCTACTCACAAAGTGGAGCTCAACAGACAGTGCACAAATAATACATAATAAATATATATATATAAAATAAAGACATCAAATCTAATTAATGAGACAGTCAACCTACAGTATATGTCAGTTAGACACTGCAAACATAATTTGTGTGCACACATTTGTATGTATTTGTATGCACATTTGTATGCATTTATTTGCTGTGCATGGTGCCACTATGCTCTATTCTGTGTGTTATAGTTTATTATAATTTCAACACATATCTGGGATTTATTCATGAAGGCTTGTTGCTTCTTCTTTAGGGCAAAAAAGATTATCATACATTTAGTTGAACTATTAGCATGTCCTTAACAACCTACCCTTTATATTTTACCTCATTACTGAACACCGGACAAATCACCTAGACAGAGATAAGAGTGCATTTATTAATTTAAAAGTGGGTATCTGCCTCTAAACTGACAGCATTACAATTATTAAAATACATTTCAAATTGGTTCAGGGCTTGTCGATTCCCACTAGTTAAGCATAATTTATATAGTATGACAACGGCACTGGAAAAAAATTTAATAACCACCCAATTTGTATTTTAGGTGTTTCATACGGTGTATTGGGCCTCCACAAATCAAAACAAATGTTTCAGTGTCCTTGGGATAAATGTTTCACATGTTTGTAGGGCAGGGGAGGACGCTGAAAGCTTAATTTGCGTGATAACTGGACAAGAATAACATTGTTACTATCGTGTTATTCTTTAATGAAATGCTGTCTTCTATTATGCTAAATATAATTTTCAAGGAAGCACAAATACACAGAAATGCATGCTGTGGTAATGTCCTCTCATCTTGTTAATGTTCCCTGACAGCAGTATCACAACAGTTGCTGGTCAAACACTGGGCTTAGCAACACACAACAGGTTTACTGCAACAAACACACAAATACAAACTACAATTAATTATGCGCTTGTATTCTTGCGTAAAATAAACACATTTTTGGATAAAAACAAAGTCCATCCTTCTATATTAGCAATGGCATCCCCTGACAGAGATGTTGCATAGGTTCAAATAAAATTACTGAGAAGCCGGTACATTTGTAAAACCCAGTAGGTCATTTTGGGTGGAAATTTTAATTGCATTTTGAAGACATGGTTACATCCTTGATAGGATTAGCCATCAAACCCTCCAAAGATCCATCCATCTTTCTGTCAAATATCCACCAGGACATTAGGACTGTGATTGGATAAATGAGGGGGAAAAAAATCACCGCCCTATTGTCATTACCAATCCAATGACGGCAGATCTATTTTTACTTCAAGTAATAAGGAAGGAAGTTCTTTAATTCCGACTTGATATGCTTTGAAAGTCACTGAATGTAGGAATGAAAAATTATGGCTTTTTTAAGGTAATGTTTAAGGAAATCCTTTGAAATTAAATAAAGGATTAGTTTGATATCCAGACATGTCGCATTTTCATTTAGATACTGCACGTTTTCTACATTGACAAAGTATGAATTGATCTAGTTATATGCATGCACCTCCTCATATTCTTCATATTTTTGTGTTTTTCAATTTTTTCCTTTTTCCTGAATCATACTCTTATAGTTTTACATATTTACGTCAGAGAAATGTTCGGGACAACTGCTACTTTTGCAGCACTATTTTTAAATATTTATTTTATTTGTTGTTCTCAACTAACTATTGTAATAAAAAATATAAAAATAAATAAAACAAAAAGATTACACTTAAACCAGTTTCATGAAACATTCATATAACAGCGCACAGTGTAGAGCAGGTCGTTTCTGGGAAAAACCTTCTGGCATACAGGAAAACGAGTCGCACTATGGCCCTGAGTGGTCGGAAATATACTCCCACGCAAGAAGTGATGCAGTGTATGTTGCTAGTGTAGCAGACACTGCTGTCTGCCGTAGCAAATGCAGGTGATCTCTGCAACCACAGCAGCAATAAAATAAAATAAAGTTGCGTTTCACTACCAGAGAGGCCACCAAACTCTTAAGTTATCCTGTTTAGAGCGTCTCAAATTTCAGGTCATTTTCTATTAGAAGATTACATGGTATCTTGATGTGCCAGTGAATTTGTAGCTTAATGCAGTGGCCTGCATTAAGCTTAATTGCATGTGATGTACTTTCCTCAGCAAATCCTATATCCTCGTGGCATGTACACAGGAAATCTATCCACAGGTGGGTACACTGCTGCTGTGAAGGGATGCATCTGCCTATCCATATTGTTCCATTATCCCATGTCACTCAAACATGTCTGCGCCCGTGTAAAGAGGCCCAGTGTGTGTCATGAGAATATATCCCACATCATCACCTCACCAGTCTGCGGTGTTGGCAGGCAGGATGATGGATGCACAGGGCCACGTTTTTCCTCCATACCCTAGTGAGTCCATCAGCTTCGAACAGCGGGGAGTGGGATTCATCAGACCAGACAGCATCCCATGTTTTCATTCATTAGCCCACTGCAACCACAGTTTCTTGTTTTTTTCTTTGCAAGACGTCAAGCTCAGCAAACATTATATCCCATTCATAAGTTGTTCCCATCAGTATTGCAAGTGACTTTAGATTGAAGTTCCACAGTTTGCCAGCCTTATATGACCCCTCACATCAATGAACTGTATACCAACGACCTCCCGTTAAGCCTGAAAACCCCAGCAGCAGTTAAATACAGGAACGCACTATCATATCCTTGTCAAGAGTTTTGTTCTCTCCATTTACCATCCATAATGGACAAGTCCTTTTTTTATCTTAATGTAGCTAAAACTAAAGAAAAGGCTATTGACTTTCGTAAAAAGGGCTTCTTCTTGCCCATGACATACCCTCATCATTGAGTCAGTCCTTACCTTGGCTTGTACCTGCTGGTTCATTACCAATATCCCTGAGAGATAAGAACTTGCTAAAGGAAATTCTGAGGATGTGTACTAAAATCACTGGCTATGATCTGAATGACCTTAGTCACGTCTTAGTAGGGTCACTAAGAAACCTAGAACCCATTACACCCTCTTCACTCTGAGTTTGACCTTCTTCCCTCAGGGTGTAGATATAGGATGCCTAGATATGGCAGCAATAGATTTGGTCACTCTTTTTTCCCAGAGGCTGTTTTCTGAACTGATAGCCGGAGTTTGCTGTCATTCAATGTTTCTATGTCTTCCTATCTTCTTGTTTTAATGTTTTTGTTTCTTTGTTTACATGCTGTTGCAAAATTAATTTTAAGCAAATTCAACTTGGAATCGTAGCTTTTACCTGTATTTCTATGCATATAATTTCATATTGTATTGTACATTCATAAGAGCCAAGATACTGTAAACTAAGATTATGCCATCAGACCCATTTGTAAAGCATTTCAACCAAGGCACAATTATACCACCTGGCTTATATATTATTTGTTCACTACTACAAAGCTGTTGTTTACCTTAGCCCACATTTACAAACTCGCCCATATTTTAAATTTGTTGGTGACACAGTGAGGAAGGCAAGAGGTAGAAAGATGTAATTTATGGCATGAACTGCACAAGGAGTTTAAACTCTGCAAGTACGCGGGATGTTGGCTAGCCCGCATCATGCAGCTTCGGTGGTGGGAAAATGGGCCACCCTGTCGAACACACAAACAAAGAGTAATGAGTTATTGTGTACTGGTACTTGGTCAAATTGTTCTCTGCTGTCGCTCCCTTTCTTGTTCTTTTCTTTCACTTTTTTCTCTGCCTCTGCCTTTCCCCGTCTCTTTCTCTCTCTCTCTCCCTGGCAGCCTTTGTGTTGTGTCTTACTCTCTATACTTTAAGTTGGTCAGGTTTTGTTTCACTTCCCATAAATCTCTCCTGTAAATGTGCTCTTCTGCTCTGGTTCCACTTTAAGAACAAGACTGACTTTCAGCAGGATTGAGCTGAGGGTGAGTTGAGTTGATGTTCAGAGGACACACACACACCAAATGGCACCGCAGATAAGGTCAGAGTACAGTAATGCCACCTGTTAGAGTTAAATGGCTATTCTGCAATTTAACTAAAAACAGAATTCTAATTCTATCAGAAAAAAAGCATTATCATTTTATTCCCAAAAAAAAGATCCAAATTGTATAGTAAAAATATAACTCTAATTTATGTTTTAAAATTATTAGACAAGAGTAAACTGTTTTTTTT
Source organism: Percopsis transmontana (assembly GCA_025447815.1). Taxonomy (NCBI): domain Eukaryota; kingdom Metazoa; phylum Chordata; class Actinopteri; order Percopsiformes; family Percopsidae; genus Percopsis; species Percopsis transmontana. Next base: position 2,118,215 of record JAOEHI010000018.1, on the reverse strand, counting down.
CTGTAACATCAAGAGACATTGAGAAATCACTCCAATTTTTGCCAGGATTAGTGAAGAATGAAGACTCCACCTAGTGGTGCAGATTATACATTACACAAGACAAGATAAATTACACAGGATAAAAGACAGAACAGGACATGATAATGAAGATATTACACTCTCCCTTTATTTCACATTTCCAAGTTTTATGCATTGAACTTGATACAGTTTTGATTCTGTGCATTCATATCACAGAATATGTTTACATACACGCTAATATCCCACTATAATTCAAAAGATATCACTCATAAATATGGTTTTGGCCATACATTGGTTTAATAATCAAAGTAGGCCTAATCAAAGTATTTATTCTTGGTTCACCAGGGTGGATAGGCAGTAGAGTAGACTATAGTCGCTTCCATTGGTCCACAAGATGTCCATATGCCGACATCACACACGAGACAGTTTGGTCTCTAAGTGCACTAATTTTCTTATCGGCGTCGCCAAGATTTGATAAAGTAGAAAGCTCCAGACCGGGGCATTAACAAAGCTCATATGATAGTTATAGGGAAACGCTAAGGGTTCTAAAAAGGATTAAGGAAGAAAAGGTCCGTTTTAGTGCCAATTCTCAACCTCTGACAACCCCAAGACCCAGTCTCATGCCCTCGTCCACCACAGCTAGATTTACAATCGCATTGCCAGCCGCTAGCCCCCAGACCGCAGACACAAGTGTGGCGTTATCGCAGACTACAATGCCATTGCCTGGCTGGCTCGACTGATGCGCGGGCCCTTGCATGGCTGGCTGTGGACGGGAGATAGTGTAGGTGCGATAGCGCCAGCGGCTAAAGGGGGCTGTTGTGTGTTGCTAAACCACAGACCCGGAGTGTTGTCTTAGTGCCGCGTCACAGAACGACTTAAATCATCCAACTGCAGCTCCCCAACTCCCATCTGATTGACTATCACGCCGTTTACCCTGGCATAGCCAACAGCCTTCCCAACTACGTAGTTTGTGTTGTGTAGCCTACATGTACAGGCTTAAATAGATGGAGGATGAACAAAGAATACTGTTCAAAGTCCTATTGACTTGTCTTGGGTTGACATAGGCCTACTGTACATTCAGGGAAAGTTTTGAATCTGAGTCATATCGAAGGTAGGTTTTAAGTGTAGGATAACTCAGGGATGAAATAGTGAAGGATGACAGCGTCATGCATTCAGTGAATGTCTTCAGACATAAAAAAAGCAAATGAGAGAGGAAATGGCTCACAGATTTCACTTTAATGGCCCTCCTACAGACAAACGAATCATTTGAGAGTATGACTGACTTTGACTTATCGCCCCTTTTATTGTATCAAAATTGACCACATTATCTCTCATCCATCTCTTTACATTCATCTCTGGTGAAAGTGGTTCTCCAAAGGACATAATGGAAGGACTGGGAGAATGGCTCTGTTTGGCAACACTCAATATTTCCCCATTAGTCTGGATCCCTGTGGGCTTAGACCTTTGCCACACATTAAAGATGTCAATACCACTAATATTGCTTTTGGTGTTCCTCCTTTTTAGACATAGAGCTTGAGTAACTAGATTTGGTTGATACAATCTATTGAACAGGGCCTGAAACTGGCAGTTTCTGCCCACTGTATTGTATATTGCATAATGGGAAACTGAAATACAAATACTGTACCGTTGAATTTAATGGCCAAAAAATTTCCTTTTTAAAAATAAACCTCCATTTTATATTGGCTTCGCCATATATTCCTGTAAGTCCTGTTAGCCTGTCTGATTATTAGTGACACGCTAATTTAGAAGAGATAAGAAGACTAAAGAGCAACACGAAAATGTACAACAGTTATTGTCCACCTATTTACCACAACCTAAATGTTGTAATTAATTGAAAAAAATAATTTATCACATCATTTTAAGATTGTTCAGTGAAACCTTTCTCAGACTAATTACTATACTACATTGTTAAATTGTTGTTACTTTATTATGTTACATGTTGTTGTTCACAACAAAAAAAATAATTTATCACATCATTTTAAGATTGTTCAGTGAAACCTTTCTCAGACTAATTACTATACTACATTGTTA
>JAOEHI010000018.1:2105315-2116045 GCA_025447815.1 Percopsis transmontana | reverse complement strand
AATTGTTGTTACTTTATTATGTTACATGTTGTTGTTCACAACAAAACAACAACTAAAAACCTCAAAACTGCCTTACACTGCCGCCTTAACATTCCAGCCATCACCCATGTAGCCACACACTTGTAACTAATTATCCACCCACAAACTTAAGTTTAGGTTGGAATTCCCCGCAAAAATGAGACAAGAGATGATAACCTTGTGAACACAAAACTGCAATGATACAATCTTACCACAAGAGAGAACCATTGCTCTTCACTAGACTAAGCACCATGTAGCCTACACATAAATCATTGGTTGCTCAAGACGAACTTACTGTACTGAGATTTACATGAAAGAAGAATTGAACGGATTAATACATGAATGAATTCATTCATTCATTCATTAATAACGAAAATAATTTTTGCATACCAAGCAAAGAAATCAAACAAAAAACAAAACGTTTTAGTTTGTATTCAGTGTGTAATTATGTTTAGCTACCCGAAACAGGACAATGCAAGTGGAATACGTAGCCTAATAGTGTAGGTAGTAGAACATAATATCCTATTTTAATTTAGTGTCCATATTGTTTGAGAAAATTTAGCATTTGTAGCATATAGTCATCAGTATTGAATCTTATTGTATTGATAGATGAAAACAAGCATGGCTGCATGTGTAAACTCTGTGCTGCTGGGATGAGACAGTGCTCTGTGTGGACAGGATGAGCAATAGAGCCCTACTTTCCCACTTAGATAAATTCCTTCCTCCGCCTTAAAAGAACAGTCACCAGGGACAACACAAAGGCCAAAATCAGCAATACATAAGCATCAATAATTAAGCAGCGCACACACAGAGAAAGGGTAAAAGGGGGGTGTCTTTCATGGTGTTTACTAGCCGTAATTTCTCTAAAGCAAACACAAAATAATAATCTCTATAATAGACTCAGCAGGACAGTAAGAGAACTATCAAATGCTGTAGTGTCTTTCTAAGTGTTTTTTTTCCTCTTTCTTCTCTCTTGCTTTTATTATATTTTTTTTGTATATATAATTTTTCTAAATGTGGATTATATGTTTTTTCATAAATAACACTCGGGCATGATGAAATATTTTCTATGGAGAGGAACATACATTGCTGCTGTAACCTGACATAGCCTGCACCTCATCATTTATTCATGCAGGCTACTATCAACGCTTTGTTGAAACAAAACAACTGTGATGTCATCGCTTTATTTCCCCCAAACTTGGTGAGGGCATGAGAAGGCCCATTGGCCACCTGCTGCAGTCACTTGGAAAGCTTGAATGCAACTGTACCAATAACAAACAAAAAAACATCCGCATCTTACGCACGTTTTGATGTTAATTCCAGGTATTTGGTTATATGATGTTATTTGACATAAACAAACAAACAGCACAGCTAGAATACACCCAAGGTCGCTTCAGCACTGTGCTGTGAGTCCTCTAAGTAGTCTCTGTTTGCAGCAGGTTTTATTTTGGAGAGACAAGGGGCTTGGGTATTATGTTCCTCTGCCATGTAACGGTATTGGGTTTCTATCTTCACTGTGTCATTGTGTCCTTGCTGCTTTGTTCTCCCCATCTTTTCCCCCCCCCCCAGCCTTTTATCATCACCTATAGTGGGAAAGGGGAATGCAGGCCTAATAAAATTAGGAGTTTCTCATCTGTAACCTATATACAGTATTAATGACAAGGCATTTGGTAGCTTTAAGGTGGATGTTAATTTAGGCCACCGGGGTGTGATGTAGAACAAACAGGAGACCCTGAGACCAACAAGTGTTGTAGAGTATTGTATTGTGAATTGTGACATGGAAGACGGTCAATGTGTGTATTGTACTCACCTCAATACTCACCTTCCACTCACAGATGCAACCACTGGTTTAAGTTTATAAGTCCATACTTAGCTTATGTAATTATAATTCTAGCCACCCTGTAAGTTCTAGCCGAAGATCACAGGACTTATATCAGCTATCTGTCCCTACTGTCTGAAAGAACTGCCTATTGCAACAAAGCTCCCTTAAAATCAGTGGATAGGAGTTACATTTGCTTTTAATTAATTGTGAAACAGACCCTATATCTGTGTTACTTTGTGTACAATGTCTGCCTGGGGGCAGGATAGTCTAGTGGTCTGGGTGTTGGACTCCCAGCCATAAGTTCATGGGTGCCCCAGAGTTGGCCTACCTGTAAGCATCCTTGATCAAGATGCCTAAACCCTATCTCCTCCATGTCATTGGAAGTCACTTTGGATAAAAGCATCTGCTAAATGCCCTGTACTCTTTTATGTGTGGGACTGACACTTTCTTGCTCAGGGTCCTCTTGAAAAAGAGACACTTAGTCACAACAAGACTACCTGGTTAAATAAATATAAATAAAAAAAAACGTGATAAACTACAAGCATATGTGTGTTTGAATATAAATAGGTCTGCATGTACAGTATGTTTGTGTGTGTGTGTGTGTGTGTGTGTGTGTGTGTGTGTGTGTGTGTGTGTGTGTGTGTGTGTGTAAAATGTGTATTCTCCCCCAGTTGTCTCTGGCATGTGTTGCCGTGCAGTGTATTTCCATACTCAGGGCAGGGAAAGAACGGTGACCTCGGGGAGACCCCATAATTATCCTGTGTCTGTGACAGGCCTGGATAATCAGTCTCACTGGGAATACAGCAGGGATCTGTGGACAAGCAATACTCAAAGACCTAATCCTCAATGAAGCACGCGCGCGGGTGGAGGGTTCTCACAAGGCGGTTCTTTGTAATACATACATTTACAGGTCAGTGTGTGTTTGGCTCTTTTGTTACAGCTAGCTTTACCTGTACAATTTTATTGTTTGTTTGTTGTTGATTCTCTAATGTTCATCAAGCGCTGTCATTTGTATTTCTTTTGCTTTTCACTCTGGATATACACGTATATCTATAATTTTCTCAATATGTGACACACAGTTTCATATTTCAGCCATTTGCATCGTAAAAATACGAACATATTCAGGAAAAAAATGCATGTTAATGTGGACATTATTTATTAACTTGTGTACTTTGTGTTTCAGACAGACTGCAGCCTCCAGCCAAACATTTAGTAGAAATTTGGCAGAATGTGAAGTTGTAATGCATGACAGTAATGTAGTAGTAGTAATAGTGGTTTCTAAAATGTTTGCATTTTCTCACCTTTACTTCGTATGGTGTAGAAAATGACAGAGTTACCATCGTATTTCATGACTAGGAACAATTGGCACAAAAATATATTACTAGGGGACATGACTGGTCCTTGAAAGGCCTTTAATGAATACGTGTGTGAATGTGTGTCTGTGTGTGTGTTTGGGGGGGTTGGGGGATGTGTGTGTGTTGTTCATATCTTTCTGCATTGTTTCCATTACCTAACAGAACAATCTATTGATCGGTACATGCTACATAAGCTATAAGAGAATAGTATGTTTTTTAGCTTAATGACCCGCAAACTGTTGTGCCAATGGCATTTAATACATGCCATATTGTATGCTGCAGACACTGCCCCATAATTCCCCAAATATGTGTTCCTCTAATCCTTACCCTAACCCGGTTCATTGGAAATTCTAATAAACTTGAGCATATGTTAGTCATAAAAGAAAATACTGATCATAAATTTTATTGGGTGCATTTGACAAATCCATTTGATTCTTGTTGACATAGCACGCATTACATCTAAGCCTTCGGGGCAGGTTTACAGTGCTGAGTTGTTATCACAGGGCAGTTTGATAACAGGTAATAAACAAGTTATGAACTTAAAGGCACCATGCCAACATTGAGACTCTAGATCCAAGCAAAAAAATGGAAAGGTTAACTTGCACACTTGTGCTTTGAAGCTGCCAAACACACACACACACACACACACACACACACACACACACACACACACACACACACATATAACTAGAGGTGCATGCACACACACAATCACAATGGTCAAACATCTCATCAATTTTTCAAAGTTTCCTAGCGGAAAAGGGGCTTCAAAAAGAAGCCACTCAGATTTGGCTCAATCCACGAATACACATACATACACACGCACACACACAAACACACACATACACAAACCATATTCAAAAAACACATACACTACTCCCATATTCCCTCGCTGTGAGGCAGCACAGCAGAGAAAACCCTTTCATTTCACTTTTTTTTTCAAGTGCTGAGGGTCAAAGTTCACAGGCAGATAACGATGTAAACTTAAAATTCCAAATGCCAGGAAACCTCCGGAACTCTGTTGTGCAAGATGAGCCAACCAGCATTCCCACAGGAGGCCCAGGAATCAATTACCCCTCTCTCAAGGCAGTGAATGGGCTGCTGGGGAATGACAATATGTCACACAGCCACAGAGTTCAGTCATCATTTGATTACATTTACACATAATCAACTCCTAATTGTATCACATTGGGCTGCGGGAACATGTCATTCAGAATGGGAAATTAATTCACTTGGGTGTTGGTTCGCAGAGGCAGTGGTAAGGAAGGATTTGAGATTGTTTTTTTGTGTGGCTAGGCACTGGTAATTTTGTGCTGCTAACTGCAGAGATACTGTATAGACTCGAGTTTTAGTGCTTTGACAGTTTGACGGACAGCTGACATGACTGGCTCCTGAGTTGCCAGTCCATCCATAACCGAACTAGTTGTGCGCCTCCCAATCAGGAAACACAGAAAAGGGAATTGTTCTTCCAGCACTGCTGTGTTTTCTGCCTTCTCTGGGAGTGATATGTTTCACCTCGGAGTGGAATGTTTTGGATGCTCGGCGTGTCCGAGAAAAACAAGTTTCCAGTGAAGGATGATTCTTTGCAAAGTTTACAATGAGAACAGGAGGCATATCGAGTCTCCAGGTCATTCATTTGAACAACGGCAAACATTGTTTAGATAGTGCTTTAGTCACTTATATGAACATGGAGACCACAGAGTGTTTCAACTCCTTTATTATCAAATACATTTAGATACAAGACTTTCAAAGAGCTCTGCTCACAAGAGAGGCAATGAATCATCTGCCTCATGAGGTGGGAGATGGTATAAAGATGACGTCCTCCTTAGCATTTAAGCTAAGCTTAAGTTTATGACATCAGAGGGAAGCCAGACTCCCTTGACTCTCAAAATGCAGACGGATAAAAAAAAGAAAGAATCACATCACTGCTTTATTAATAAAGGATGGAACGTGATCAAAATATTTTACTGTTGCTTAACAATAGCCATTTGTCAAATCAACCACGCTAGTTCTGGAATAGTCTTTTAAGAAGTTGAATGGGGAAAATGTATATTTGAACAAGCTATTCTGTTTACACACAGATGTTTTTTATGAGGATATTTGATGTCATTGGCTAAGTTTTATTAAACCGAAGCCTTCAGCTATAGAGTTACAGTAAAATAAAGTAAAAATATGTTGTCTATATTACTGTAACGTAAGTTTAGAACGTAAGTTTTTTTTTGTAAAAATGAATCCAATTTGTGAATATTCTCATGTGAAGTCCAAGCTTGTGCTCTAGTTCTAGTTCGGCTACTAGGCGAAATCTTGGCCCACATATGCCATCCGGTGTTGTAACCTTGATATTATTATTATGAAGCCTTTATGATGGAAGTACAACATGTTGCTAGTTCTTTTGATAAGCTATGAAGGCTGTAAAATGTTCGTCTATTGTGCTGAGTATCTATGCTAGCGAAACTATATGGTAAATGATAGAGCTAGTCTACTTTACTGCCTGTCTAACTGGATAACCTCAATCCGTTTTACGTATATAGTGAGGACATAACAGTATGGTGTTTTCGTGCTGGCTACAAAATAAAAGTCCCTAATTGTAAAAAGTTTACAAGTAGCCCAATATTTATACTGGTTTAAATAATTAATTTGATAGTATTTCCCATCTTTGCTGAGTTTTGGGTAAAACTAATTAATTAATTTATGGCCTGTCCTATATAGACACCTGTCCCAAATACAGGCAGGGTCAGTTCACATATTTAATGACTGAACTAAAATGTTTACGGTAATTGTAAATGGGTACAGCTACAGCTACAACTCATAACTTTTATATTATCTTTTGAAATATAAACTTTTTATGAGACTACGTTTGGCTTGTATCAAGTTGCTATTGTGCATTTGCTGCATATTGCTTCTTATAGTAATATTAATATTCATAGGCACACTCAGGGCTCTAGTTTCTGGATGGCACAATGCCGACGGTAGCGCTAACGCAGACGTAATGACAATTTCATTGGGCGCAAGGTGGTTTTTCTCTCGCCTGGGCGCATTTGTTAATTTCCCAGCACGCCATGACATTGTGCATGGGGGCGCAGTAGAGGGTGTGTCACTCAAAATCAGGTGGTGCAGTGCTAGTTTGGTGTCAAATAAAACCAAATATTGCGCTAACGTCTCTGCCTGGTCAGATCACGTCTTAGTGCAGACACAGAGCTTTAGGCGAAGGTGCACTAAGCACAGACTTGTCCAAAATCACACAAGCCACTTTTGTGTATGTTATGCTGGCCTATTTCGTGAATAATTTAACTAATGACTACTGTCCTGAACCTTTTTAATCATAACAAGTGTGTTGATACACTTTTCACCCATTAAAATAGGTACACTCACACTTTATGCTAAAAACCTTTTGAAGACAGTTTTCTTGACTACATTTTGACTTGTTTTGACATTACATTTTGACATGTTTTATTATTGTCATTTAATTATTTTTTATCATTTTAAATAAAATAATCAATATGTATTTGTAATGAAATGCTCAAGTTGTATTTACAAGCGTTTGGTCAGGCCAGCCAATGGCGGCCAGAAAGCCAAAGGCCATGGCAGCTACAGGTGTGGCTCATTCTTTACCTCCTGACTGAGATGAATCTTAGCAATCTCTGGTGCTTGCGTCGCACTAAGTTGGATCTAAATAATTCAAGAGCACCAACGATTTTCAGATTGCTTTTATTTTCAACAGAATACAAAACAGACAATGAAAAAAAGCCCTTTTTCCCACATTCTGTGGATGCGGAGAGATTTTTCTGTCAGGGAAAAGCATGGTAAAACACTGCGCTGTAAATGTTTTCATACATCTCCGAACGCTGCGTTCAACAACTACTCGCTGCACATTTAGAGCTTCAGAGAAAATGCAACGGCATATTTTCTTCTGTTTTAAATTGGCTCTTTGTTGCGCTCGTTTGGTTGTTGTTGTTTTTTGTGTCTGTGTGTGTGTGTGTGTGTGTGTGTGTGTGTGTGTGTGTGTGTGTGTGTGTGTGTGTGTGTGTGTGTGTGTGTATATGTCAAAGAATGGAACAGCCATGCTGATGTCAGTCCACAGCGATCACTTCTGAATGTCACTTCTGAGAAAATAAATGTTGCTGTTTGTCACACAACCTCTTATAAACTCTCTCTCTCTTTCTCTAGCTCCCTCTGTTTTCCCCCAGCTCTCTCTCTCTCTCGCTCTCTCTCTTTCTCTCTCTCTCTCTATCTCTCTCTCTCTCGTGTTTATTTATTTTACAGGGCAAACAAACATCATTGTGAATGATTCCTTCAAATCTGCCTCAGTGGCGCTCCTCGCTCGGCCTGGGTGCTTCAGAAGAAGCCCTTTTATTGGCATGATGCCGGCGTGTGATGTTCACAGCCTGTTCCCGCTCACAGCCTCCCCGCTGCTCTTCATCTGTCAATCAAACAGATATATATTTCAAAATGGTGCTGATCAATATTATCATCGCCAGTGCCCCCCACCACTACGCCATACGCTCCCCACTTGTTCTCTTCATCTTTCTTTATTCTTCTCCCCCATGTTCTCTCTCTTTCGCTCTCTCTTTCTCTCTTTCCCCCTCTCTCTCTCTCGCTCGCTCGCTGCAGCTGTATCCATTTCCTCCTGGCAAAAAGGGACTTTATGAATAAATGATACTGAATTGCTGAAGGTTCAGATACTAAATAATGAATTTCACCACCAAAAACACAACAACTTCTCCAATCATAAAATAGCTCTCCCCTTCCATATTGATTGTGCTTGTGCAACCAGATGCAGAGACAGCAGTCTGCGTCCGCGCAAGGTATGAGGAGCGCGCAGGAGAAAATGTATTTTTAAAAGAAGGAACCACCTGCTTTTAGCGGTGGCTGTCTTCTAATAGAGGATGGAAGCTTATGGCAGACATACTTTGTGTTCACCTCCTTCTTCTCCTCTTTGCTGTGAGTGGAGTCAGTCCAAAGAAGGCGGAGGAGAAATGAGGGGGGGGGGGGGGACTTTCCTTCACGGGACATTTAAAGTAAGTGCGGTCATCTATTCTATGCTCAGGCAAGGGGCGAAGCTGTGGTGCTCTCGTGTGTGTGTGTGTGTGTGTGTGTGTGTGTGTGGCTGGGTGTGCCTGACTGTGTGTGCCTACGCATGACTGTGTGTGTGTGTGTGTGTGTGTGTGTGTGTGTGCGTGTGCGTGTGTGTGCGTGTGTGTGTGTGAGAGAGAGAGACTGCTTGCAGGAGAATAGTATTGGCTGATGAGGATATGATTTTGTCTGTCATACAGTACTCGTGGTTTTGTTTGTGTGTGTGTGTGTGTGTGTATGTATCTATGTGGTAACTCAGAATCTGTGACCTATGATATTGATAAGCTCTCTTATTATTTGGTAGAATGATTACGTGTCGAGGCAACAGTGTGTGAAAGTGTCTCAGAAATTGTATTTACACTCTTTGCTTATTTTCTACACACTCTAAAGCTGCCTAAAATGTTAGTCGTGTGTGTGTGTGTGTGTGTGTGTGTACATGCTAGTGTGTTCAGGCACACATTGAATTTGTAAACTGGTGGAAATGATTAGAAACGGTTTTTTCCAAGTGTGGAATAGGGATTTTAACATTTCATGTTAACATTTTTCAACATTTCAACATTTCAATTTTTTTTAACAAATGTTTATTGTTTATTGTTTATTGTACTTTTATTATAAGAAATATAGTTTTACTCTCTACACATGGCATGTGTAATCAACTACAATCGTTTGTTGAAGACAAAAGAGTAAAAATGCAAAAGTAAAAATGTATTATCAGTGATTTAGTTTAAATATAGTATTATAAAGAATATTATTAATTAATATGATCAACGTGGATATATTATATCAAAATTGCTATGTCTATTAGTATCCTTCATATGAAAAAAAAAGTCCTTTGAGTTTTTTAATTCCTTCCTTCATTCCTTCCTTTCTTTCTTATGTTGTATTGTTTGATTTTGTTGATTTATTCAGCTGGGTTAATGTATTATTCAGTAAAATGCATACTCTAACATGCCCTACTGTCTGGACCCAAGTAGTAATGCAGAAAGTCATTGTGTCTTGGTGAGAGATAAATAATTGATATCTCAATGAATATGCAAATGAGTGTGGGGATAACGTGAGAGAGTGCATCATGGCACATTGCAAAAGTGCAAAGTGCTAAACAATAGGCCCGTGTGACTCCTATCATCCAATTAAGAATTATTAAAACCACCATGTTGGGACTTCTACCATTTAGGGCTGTTTTGTGGCTCGGTGCTTTATTTCTGTAGTAGTTCTTTGACTAATTTGGGTTTTGTATTTCCCTTGATAGGTTTTAAGTTTTGCATTGAGAGATAGTTTAACTCAATTTACAATAATTCAAACAAGGGCGGGAATATATTTTGATAAGCTTGTTTAAGAGTGTAACAGATGGATTCACATATGTACATTTCATTGAAAACAGACACGAATGTGATTGTGTGTGAAGTGCAGACTTCACGTGAATATGTTGCCCTCTCTATTCTGTGTGCAGTGTTTTTCCTCTCTTTGATATACACTCACACACACCATATTGAATAGCCTTTGTTAATTTTAGCCTCATGACCTGAAACATCCGGGCAAAGAAAGCCATAGGCAGATGCATACAAACCTTTCAGAGAAAAAAATTAAAATTTGATGTTAATCAAGCCGGCCTAGAGCTGAAGATGACAGGTGCTTTCTACTCTACTTACGCCTGTCTCTTTTCATTTGGCATCACGGCCGAGCTTCAACCCAAAGTTGCTCTTTTTAGCCCCGCAGATGGAACTTGCCAATCATTCATTTCACATTTTACCAGCATTTATGTTTTTGACCAAAGTGCACGTCCCGGCCTATTTTTCTGGCCCTGTGAATAATTTAGCTGAACGGCGAGAATAGCTGTTAAAAAATTGCAAGCCTAATGCTTTTTTATAACAGACACAAAAATATTATAAGTGTAGGTTATGTTAAATCTGTTTTAATTACTGTAAACATACATTTTGACAGTTTATCATGTCCAGTTTCCAATTCCAAAATTTCTAAATAATTTCTAAATAATCCCATAGTTTTTATGATAATGATGGCCCTTTCTAATTTATGTATCTTTTATTTTCTTATCTGATCCTAAAATGAGGTCATAGTGTGTGTCCAAATCCAACGTATAAATCTACCAGTCAAAGTCTGCTCCTCTGATCCGCCAAGGGCATGCACATTATCTTCAGATTAAGGGGTACATTTAAGTGACCTGCCCTCCCAAGCCCACCCTCCCAACTCAACCACAAGCCTCTCGTCTCACCCCAAGGGGCCCGGCTCTCAGACAAGAGTCACAAGGTTGACTTGGTCATTATGGAGGTCCTTGACTACGGCTCTCACACACGTATGGACCCCAGCAACGACTGCCTGCTCTCCCCAGAGTGTTGTAAAGCCACCCTTTGATGTGGACATGTGGTTTGTGTGTGTGTGTGTGTGTGTGTGTGTGTGTGTGTGTGTGTGTGTGTGTGTGTGTGTGTGTGTGAGAGTGTGTGTGT
>JAOEHI010000018.1:2062808-2084669 GCA_025447815.1 Percopsis transmontana | reverse complement strand
CTCTCTCTCTCTCTCTCTCTCTCTCTCTCTCTCTCTCTCTCTCTCTCTCTCTCTCTCGCTCTCTCTCTCTCTCTCACCTCTTCACACTGGTGATGTCATGTGACTGGAAAGGCAGTGTCCGCTAGGCCCCTCTATGCTATAAGATTGCAGATGGCCTCTTGGTAATCCCCTGCTCACCGGTGCATGGATGCCATATTAGAATTTTGTGGGTGATTTCATCCCATTTCATTTTTTTGGGTTAGGTGTGTATCTAGGCAGCTAGATACAAAATTTGACACCTCGCGATCGGCAGCTGCCAGCTGTTTAATCAACAGTGATGAATATTTGATGGTATGGCGACGAGCAAACGGTAGCTGACACTCTCTCCTCATTATGGAAGTCCATGTGTACAGAGTAGGACATTCAATATGTATCGGACACGGGCTGGCCTCAACCACTCCACATAGCCACAATTCCTGAATGACGAGCATGAGAATTGTTAAAAGTTGCTCCAAATATTATGTTTACATGTACGGTTACATTACATTTTTGTCATTTAGCAGATGCTTTTATCCAAGTAATATAAAACAAGTAAATGTATTGATACTAGCTCAAACGGCCAGTACCAGTTATCGTATTTTAGCCTCATATTCAAAGTTAAGTCACAATATAATAATATGTTAATTTGGAAATAATGTTAGATAATTTAAAGATGAATTATAAGGGAGGCTCTTGTATTTATGATGTCAACATAGTTAAATAATAGGAGGCACCTGCTGAGAGGCAGCATTGGTAATGCTGCATGAGTCTATTTCAGAACCAAGGAGAGTGCCCTGAAAGAAATGACCAATGCCTTGTCATTTTATATCATATGTTTTGTACTGTAGATTAATCCGATTCATTGTCATATTCATGGTGGAAGTATATTCATGCATAGTCTAATCTTTGTTACCATTTCAGAAAAAAAATGGTTAAATCATTAACTTTATTGAAGTAGCAGTTGATTAAATGTGTAAGATACTCTTTTGATCCATATAACAGGCTTGTCCAAGGCCTTTCTGTAGTGAATATCCCACCCGGTGAGTGCATCACGTGTGGGTAATGATGACGAGCAAATGGGCTCAATAGAAAGGGTTCAAAGAACGCTGTGCCTAGGGCCATCACAGCTCTTAGGAGACCAGAGTGGAGGGAATAAATGACATTTAGGCAGTGAGAAGGGGTTTGTATGGGGTGACATTTAGGTGGCAGTGCAGATATTTTGTATGAGGTGAAATACCCTCCAACGAGCCGGCGCAGACAGTGACGCATGTTTTGATGTTTTAGATCTGCACTTGATCATTCTAGAAGTCAAGTGATATGCCTACAGTTTTAGGTATGGGTGCCATTCATATTGGTACATGAATCCAATACACGTATAATACTTATAATTATAAAGTGTAGTTTTGTTAAATATTACAATACATTATTTTTCAAATGCATTTTTTTTCTTTAAAATAAGATATCAGGTGTTGAGTTGTGGAATCCAGAGCATTTTAAACTATAAGACAACATGACTAAAAATCAGAACTTCCTATATAAACTGTATTCAAAGACCATCTGCATATCTGTAAAGCGTATAGCTATCTGTTCTTATTTAACCTTTATATTTTTAGGTTTTATATAACCTTTATTTAACCATACAGTCTCATTGAGATTAGGAATCTCTTTTTCAAGAGAGACCTGGGGCAGTAGCTACATGACAAGAGGTCAGACCCTCAAGATCAAATATTTTTCTTACTAAATGACGGATTTATTAGACAAATAAGTTGTTCGTCTGACTTTGAACCCTCTGTGATTGAAATATACCCCTGTGTCAACAGCATCGCATCTCAAACCGGGTCCCGGGCGGTGGAAGGCAGCCACAGCGGATTACTGAGCAAATATTAGTGGGAAATGAGCATGAATCTGGGGGATCTAGCCCTCCACAGCCCCGTTTGACATTTCCCTCCAAAGGCCAACCTTCATGTGCATTGTTGTATCAGCGGCTGCGGAACCCATGATGGTGCGTTCATTGTTCGCTTTTAGGAGAGAGGAGAGAGAATATGGGAAGCATGACGATGACGAGGAAGGAGAAGAATAAAATTGATTACGACATAGTCTTTAGGTCTTTTCCAAACGAAACCACTGAAAGTTGTGTTTTCCCTTATGGCGGCTATGCAGCATTGTAATTATCCCGATCTAATCTATCTTATTGAGGCTCCTAACAGCTGCGCTTACGTTAGGCCCACTCCCCTACACTTCCAGCTATTGTAGAAAGTCAGGCGCTCGTAAATCTAATATACTGCGTTTCTGTAACGTGTGATGAAATCATTATTTGTCGCTGTGGTGTCAGAGGCTTTCTCATCTCGTCTGTCAGGAATCCAATTTCCTTTTATTTACATCCATTGTATAGATTAATTACTCCCCCGACTAGTAGACTAGCCTGGAGAAATTAAGTTATGAGATCGGTGGTCGTCCTGTATGCTACTTTAAACCTTCTACCATGGAGTAAATAGGACACTAGACAACTTGATTAATGCAGCCCAGTAAACAAAGTAGATGGGGGGAAAAACGTTATAATTATAGGATAAAACAATATATAATAATTCAATCATTTATATAATAAACGATTATTAATAATGATAATAATAATAATAACAATAATAATAATAATAATAATAATAATAATGATAATGATATTAACAACAACAAACAAAATCTAAATAGCCTTTAAATATTGTCGTAATTTAACACTAAAAAACTAGACTCTTCAAGTTGTATTCTGGTTCTAGTTTATGCGATGTAGGCCTACAATCGTCTTTAAATCAGGTTAGCAATTGTTGTGGTGAGTTTCACATCTTGTTGCACTGGGGTGGGAGGGCCGCCACGATATTGATACGAATCTAGTCTAATGGAAAGGTCCTTGCAGGCCTGACGGACCTATACTTTACGTGTATATAGGCGATGCTATGGCACACGAGTGATATCATTTTAAGGGTTATGATATTGGTGAAGTTCCCGTTAAAATACCCCCCACCCCCACCCGATTAATAGAGGACCCTGTCGTGGAGAGCTGACATATGGTGCGCGAGGCAGCTGGGGACGGTACCTCAGGCATCCCCTACGGCCATTAACATATTAGAAGCTATTGTGCAGGCAGACAGTCCGACTTCATCCCGAGCCCCTACCAGAGAGACAGCACCCCAGAGCTGTTTGATATAGGCTTTCAATAATGCATCACTCTTCAGTCTGCAGCGGAGCTGTTCGCAGTGCTGAAATATTGCCTTGTGGGTGCCGCGCGTAAAGTGTTTTCTGTGCCAACGGTGTGTTACTCTGGTTGTATTAGCGCTGAAATCCGGAAGTGGAAGATGGTGGGGTGGCTGCTGGGAGATGAAAAAGGAATGACGAAATAAATAATGAATAATTACATAATAATTACATAATTAAAATCGTCTAAAGTGTCAAAAACAGAGATGATAAACTCTCTCGCCACTATTTAGGCATCGAGTTTCTCCCAAGTTTTCAATAGGCCTATAATCTAGACTACATTTCTTTATTAATAAAACATAAATTCCACAGCTGTGAACAAAATTAGACTATAATTAGGCAAAGTTAGAATTAACCCATACCTGTATAATAATATAGGCATATTGACTATCAAAGCAAATCACTCGGGAATTAAAACTAAACCGGATATTATAAGCATTTGGCTATAGAAACACAGCGTGATACTATGACATCAGAGCCTGGGAATTACAGTGAGTTGGATACAGGTGATATTTCAAGATAAAGTTTATGTGGCTTTCTCTCAACAACGAAAATGGTTCTGGCGATTCAATAACAAGCCAGGGGATTCAAAAAACGAAATTGTTATGCCGCGTAGCATTAGTCTCTAAAAGAAGTTATTACTCACGTTAAAGCTTCTTTTACTCCTCTCTCCGTAGCCAAAAGCTAAAGAAAACCAATAAGGAGCAGCTTCAGACTTGATCCGTGGCTTCTTTCATCCGGCGTTTCTCGGAATCCCCGATAGCTGCCTGAAATATTGCATTTTATATCAGCAAAGTGTGATTAATATTGCATCACCTGCATTAAAATTTCGTTTCTCTATACGCACAGGAAAATAATGCCGAAGAAAATATCCTCCATAAAATATCATTCAATAGCTTGTGGTGAAAGGAAATCTTTTGGAATGTGTCACTTTTTCATCAGACGGTATAAACAAGTTTAAATGTTTTCTTCTGCTTTTCTTCTACTAGTTCGTAATGTAACGGGGAGCTGGTCGGACGTCGGTTTGAGTTACCCTGATTCTGTCCCAGAGGTCATTAAATGTTCATTTTTAGACCGATTTCTAAATGTGAGAAAATGTCATTTATGTGTTAATATATGAAATGCTATGTTTAAACCGGCGATTGTTGGAAGGAAGGCCTACATATGCAAGAGAATTCCAAAACATTACGGACATTTGAAATATAACCCAAATGTTGTGCTTATTCACACTGTCGAAATATAATTATTTTAATTAATCAGATCAAATATTCGCGCTATAGGTCCACGATATTTGTACATTTATTGAAGACATTATTCATTATTATTATTATTCATTATTATTATTATTATTATTATTTATTTCGAAATTATTATTATTTAGTCTAAGGTCATTATTGCCCAAAATTAGTTTTTGTGGATCTAAACACAAAAAGAAAAAGAAAACGCAACAAAATTCAATATATTTTAATGGATTTTGAATGTTTGATGCTTTAGCAGCTGCATATATTGGGCTGATTATTTTTTAACTAGGCTATAGACTTAACTTATATCCAGTAATAATTTCGATATCCTTTGTTACTTAATGGTAATATAACACGCAATTTACAAATTTGAGTAGTAAGCCCAGTAGTATAATCAAATTGCCTTTTAGTCACAGTGGTTGCATAACCTTTAATGTTGACGTATTAGGCCTATATATTTACCTACATAAAAACTAACGATTAAAACCATGAATGCATTCGTGTTTTTTTTTTCCTTTAATTTATTAGAAGATTGCTGGAACACACCTCCCTGTTGAATTTGGCGTACAGGATGAATAATACCAATGAAAGGAAGGACAACAGAGGAGAGTGGAAAAGTTTTGGGAGGGGGAAGGAGACAGTGGGACATTTCAATGATCCATATGTCGCCGCAGTTTGTAAACATATTTGTGCACAAAGTAAAGTTTTACTTACACAACGTTTTGTAACAGTTAACACGACAAACAACGTGGTGATCTTTTTGTGAAAACAGGCATTTAACAGTGAATTACACCATCCACAAAATAATGTCCATCAGTAGACAGGTGAACTTTATGTAACTATTTCTTTTTCCAATGCATAGAGTGTTTGCACTGCAAACTATAATACACAAAAGAAACATTTTTTCCTCAATGTAGCCAAGGAGGCTATCATGCGTTTGAAATATTTTTGAAGGTATTGTGAAAGCCAATAGTGTCGATATAAAATATGCCCTAATTTATTTCCAAAATTCAGGAAATTACTTTTGAAAAGTGATAAAGTGATATTTTTATATACAAAACCATTTAGACATAACCAATCTTAACTTAAAGGGGCTCTTAAATTTGTGTGCAATTTTAAAATAAATATATTTATAGAGGTGAAAGTCTATCTTTCCACATTCCGAGGCTGAAACACTGCCTGTGAAGTAGGATTCCATGCAGGCCTAAAATGTTAAATTTATAGCCATACAATTTGCAATTTAATTTGGGATTACAGCAGCCTCTAAATAATAGATGAAAAACAGTTGAATAAATGCACGTAATAATAAATAATTCAATAACAACAACAAAAATGTCAAACCAAACAATTCAACAATCAATGAGGTAATTCATAAATGGCTATATATGCTTCAAATAATAGGCCTATCGGAAGAAAATAACTCGCTAGAATCAAGCAAATTACCTCTTTTCACATATTTTAAAAGGCAATGTAGACGTTGGTATATCTTTCCCTCGAAACAACTGAGCGAAACTTGTGTAATCTGTTATTTGCATACTTCACATTCACCGATAACGTGAAAATAAACAAGATATATGAAGCCTCATAAATGGGTATCTAAAGCCCATTGTACACCAACGTTGAAATCCGTTGGAGACAAGGACTTAAAGTTGTGTCGTAATGTTCCTTGGTCCCCAAATTCAGTCACACAACTATTGCCCATCAGTGAGTAGCGGAAAATTTCAAGCGTTTTTGCTTCTGTCTTTGGTTACAAAACCATACGCGTACCACGTTCTTTTTGAGGTCCAACTTTTCAGCTATAGCTGCTATTTTCTCTGAGGACGGTCGTGGCTGTACAGCGAAGTAAGCCTCCAAAGACCTCTTTTCAGGCGCCGCTATCGAGGTCCTCTTGCGTTTCTTTTCCCCTCCGTTGAAAATGTCAGGTTTGCTCATTTTCTCCCTCTGGGCCCCCTCAGCCTCTTCCAGCCAGGCCTGGAGGATGGGTTTGAGCGCGATCATGTTGTTGTGGGACAGAGTTAACGACTCGAATCGACAAATTGTACTTTGGCTTAGTGATCCCACGCCGGGGATTTTGAGATTAGCCAGAGCACCACCTACGTCCGCCTGGGTCACCCCCAGTTTGATCCTTCTTTGCTTAAAGCGCTCAGCGAACGCTTCCAATTCCCTTGGGTCCGTGTCCGAGTCATTGATAGAAGGAAGTCCGTTATTAGAGAGCCCTAGACCGCCTTGGCCACCGCCATGATGGCCAGGCAAAAGACCGTGGTGGGTGAGAGGTGAATTCATGTTCATAGCAGCCTGGTGGGAGAGGTGGCTCAAACCGTGCATGTGAGCGTGCGGGTGAGCCGAGGTGGAGATGAGTCCGCCACCGCCGCCACCTCCACCGCCCCCGGCCCCATCGTGCGCGCTGGCCATGAGGGTTAGGGGCGGCGAGCTGATGTGGTCCATGATGTCCGGGGGTTCCAGGTTCTGGTGGTGGTGGTGATGGTGGTGATGGTGATGGTGGGCGAGTGGCACGGTGGAGTTGGACGAGCATGGCACTGTGTTCATCGTGTGGTAGGTGGCGTCGGGCTTGAACGGGTGCGTCTTGCCCTGGGACACGGCGATGTCCACGGCCGCCAGAGCCTCGGCGCGCGCCAGCAGCGTCTCATCTAGGCTCGCGAATATGTTACTCTGCAACTGCAATGGAGAGATGCAAGGAGAGAAGAAAAGATTGAATTTGTAAGCGAATAGATGGGGCAACAAGAATAAATAACTGACATAAAAAAGAACCGCATGAATAAATTGATCTGTCAGTCGGGACCGCTGGCAACACATAACACAGCTGAATTATTCTTTTAGAAGCCCTCAGTCATAAAAATTAACACAAAATAGTAAACTCGGGCTTTTGCGTCAGCATGCTTTCAAAATGATCACAGACGGTTCGAGTGACTGCCGAGGAATACATGAAATAAACATTAAGCGTGAGTCTTGGCAGAATGTGCCTCGGAGCGCCCGTTGTTACGCGCGCTGAATTCAGCGGTTCAGCCCGGGTACAAAACGAAGCACAAATAAGTTTTCTAGGATAATTTACCTGTGGAGTTTGTAGACAGGCTCTCCTAATGGCTTCCGAGCTGGAATGCAGGGTGGTGTATTTGTGCTCGGGCAAGGAAGGATGCATGGCGAAGTGCGGTTGTTTGCTGTTCATGGACATCATCTTGGCGAGCGTCTCCAATTAAAGTGCACAGGAATAAGGGGGGAAAACGGCTACAAGCCCTGAAAAAATAGTCATAGATACACAGTGATCCTTTGCCTGTCCAATAATGATGCAATATAGTTCGCTGTTCTGTGCCGAGTGCAGCCTCGAGTCCGGAGATCAAGAGATGCCTGCAGTCTCTCAGACGCACTTATCTGTCTACTGTTTCCCACTGGTGGGATGAGAGAGGCTCTTACACCTGAGCGCCTCAGATCTCGTCAAGGCATGCTCGGCTTCTCTCGCGAGACATAGCCTGCCAGAACATTGAACAGGCTGTCAGATAAGTGCTCATAGGGCAGGCAGTTATAACTCGACACTAAATGCCGGCGATTTAAGGGCTGATTCCATTCCATCAGCAACTGCACAGGTTCTAAAGCTTTTAGGCCCATATACTGTATTTGTGCCATAACTGACTTAAGCAAAAGTAGCTATTGCATCTAGCGTATATTTAGACTATTCATCTTTTATTAGGCTTTAGGTTATGGTTGTTGTCACTCAAAATTTGATTTTATAGGTCATTATGAAACAGATTGGGCAAAAGACGATACAGAAGCGTTGGCTGAAAAAGCCTAATGTATTTCCAGGAAAATATAAAATTTAGCATATATTTAAAGAATAAAAAACAATTTGCTATCAGTTTTGTTCTCAAAGTGTAGCCCATTGGAAAGGTTTTTTTCCTAATTATTTTGCTTTTGCCATATGATTTTGGCCTACTGTTCTATATTTAATTGCTCTATTTCTCTTCTTAAATCTTGGAAGTAATGAGACCTCTGCCTTATCATTAAAGCCCATCATCGCCAGATGAGCACTAAACAAATTGATTTAATACACCAGCAAACCTTGTACATAGTCTTTAGCTAAATTAATGACTCCCAATGAATGAACACTTCATTTATTCAAACCAATATGGTTGCCCAATTAAAATTTCATGCAGTGATTAGAGTATGTAAAATATACATGATATTGTTAAATTTGCATAATAAATAAGGTTCTTTCTTCTACATTAGATATACTACCGTGTGTGAGGTCTGTAATACCTGTTGCTGTAACACACATTAATAGGCGTGAGTAGTATTTCCCTGCTACGAAAATGGTGGTGGTAAATTAGCAACTGTTATCAAGCGTTTCCAGGACCGGAAGGCACGGGGAGACAGATGCATCAGAATAAAAAATAACCTAATAATAAAATCAAGCGCTACATATTTAACACGAAAACAGAAATCCTAAACCCAAAATTTCTTCAACATTTCATGTCAATTTCACCAGAAAAGACCTCTGTTCTGTGTCAACCCAGCATAGCCTAAAACACCACTCATAAAAAAAAAAAAATATGCGCATTGTACCATAGATCTGGAAATAAACTAAATGGAAAATTTCATTAAAAACACACATTGTTATTTAGAGTGCATTGTGGTTTTATTTCCAAATACATCTAAGGAAATTGTAATGCCCTCTTCAAAATCATAGCCACACAGCTTCAACCAGGATTAGCAGAAGTATGAACATATTATGTAGTTGGAACTATTGGATCTATTCTGTACATTCAAGATAAACACTTGATGGAAATACACTTAAATATACAAAAACTCAATCCTAATGTTACAAGAGGAAAGAGGACAGATGTTACAGAGGAGTGGCTTTTTGGAGAACCATGAACAATTAGGTATATTAGTACAACTGGTCAGACAGACAACACGTCAGACAACTAAATCCATCTAGCTGCAACAGAAAAATAAAGGAAAAGAATGTATTTGACAGAAAAGAACAGACATGACAGGCAATTAGACATGTTTGAAATCCAAGACTGTTTAGTCTATCATTTACAATAACCATGCACTTTCAACCTAGAATGCTGGAAACATGAGATTGTGGCTGTAGCATTTCCCTGGTACAACAGTTGATAGCACCCCCTGTTCAGAAAACAGCTACAGTATTCCAGGCTGCGAGGGGTCAGTAATTCATACACATCATCATCTCAACCATGTAATTTGCGGGTTAAGCATTACTTTAACACTGTAGTTTGAAAAGTGTCCATGTCTAATGAAACTGATGTTCATAAAACGACAGAAGAGGAGGAGACTGATCTTCTGTTTCAGTGCAGAGGACAAGGAAGAGGCTATATAGAGAAAGTCTCTGTTATTTAACTCATCACATGAGTTTTGAAAGTTTCGTGGGGCTACTTGTGTTAAATGGACTGTGAGACTTTCGCTTAGTTGGCTGACTACTAACAAATGTTTGTCTGTCTCTTGTGATACCAGGTTTATCAGCCACGCCAGAGCAGTGGTTTCCATGGGGATCACAGTGTCTTTCTGCCGGCCACGGCGAGCCACTGGGACTGGCCTTAGTATCCTCCAACGAATCAAACAGCAAGTCAAAGGACAGTTCGTCAATGTGAGAGGGCACATGGCTTCTTGCACAGCTAAGGCCCTGGGCAACGCCTTCGCTAGCTGGCACCAGGCTAGCAGCGCTTTCCTCTGCAGAACCTGCCTCAGTGTCTACCAAGGCCCCGTCAACGTCACATGGAGGCTGCTTTCTCTGGCTACTCAAAGTCAAATTATCTTCCACCCCAGAGCCACCTTCACCATCGCATCCTGTCAAGATGTCAGAGAGGGGTTTTGGTTCGGGGACAAGAGTGTTGTCCAAGTCTGTGCAAGGTGAGGAAGTGAGGGAAAGTTGAGAACCCCGGCTACTGGAACTCTCTCCATCCAGCATCATGGAGTCCAACTCTGAGATCTTGTCAAGGTAAGCAGCATCCATTGAGGCTTCGCTGGACATCTGGTAACTGTCAGGCTGCATATCCACAACATTACTTGATGTGGCTTCTTTGAACCTGGCTGACAATTCCTTACTTGGACCTGGACAGGGCTGATCATTAGATTTGGAGCTCTGCCAAGCACCCCAGAGGACTGACTTGGAGGGATCCGCCTGCTTACTGTGGGACAGACCTTCGGGGAAATTACATACACTTGAGAACTGGTTCTCAGTGGTGGAGACAGAGTTGCTGCTGCCGTTCCCGGGACTAGGAAATTCTTCAAAACATAGCCTCTTCAGATAAGAAGCACACTTGAAAGCCACTTTCTTCTCATGAATCCTAGGGCTTTTCAAAGTCAGCGAACGGAAAGCAGAGGACGGGGTGGAAGGTGAAAATTGTGAAGAGGCAGTGTCCAACTCCTTATCTTTCTGTTGCCTCTCGCCCAACCCTATGTGTTCAGAAAGGCCTGTGGAGCTGGTGAACATTAATCCTTGTGTCCTAGAAACCTCTGCTTCCGGATTGCTACAGATGGACTCCCTCTCTGTGTCACTCAGGCTTCTCCTCAGCATGTTGATTTTCTGTTGTTCCCCGAGAGTGTCTGAGCCAGTCTTGTTACTCGCAAACACATTTGGCTGCTTTGCAGGTCTCCTGTCACACTCGCTGAGCCGGGACTCAAGGTCTTCAATGTACTGGTCACTGCGCTCCAGGGCCCTCTTCAGGTGGTCCACGTCTCGCTCATACTGCTGGATTTTTGATTCCAACGCTGCCACAGTATAACGACCAAACCTGAAGAGAGATTATAAAGCATCTTAATATCAAATGCTTCATTCTGACTGGGCTCCCAGGTCAGGGATCATTCAAATAAAATAAATGTATGTTGCTGAGTGAAATGTTGGCAAAATTGTTGCATGTTCAATATATACACAAGTGTCATATTCAAGCAATATCTTTTTATTTATTTTTTTACAAACAATTTCTATTGTCCGGTATTACAGACTTGGAACTGAATTACCCCCTAGTGCCTGAGAAATGCATGGTTAAGTGGCTGAACATATGTGAAAAGGATCATGGTTTATGGAAATACATTTGTAACAGGTGTAATAAAACCCCCGTAGCAAATTGTACTGTGGGTCTATTCCACCTTAAGACAGCCTTCATTTGTGAACCAAAAAAGAAGTCACACAGACACACAAGAAAGAACATAACACCAGGGGTAGTGTGTAATATCTGGACACTGTGTGGTACCAGAGCCACAAGGCACGGTCCCCACACCACACTTGCATATAAGGGGACTTCAGAACGGCATGTGCCCTTCCAATTGCGTGCCATCATTTCAAATTCCTACATTGCTGTACAACGTGCTTGAAATTAGTTCTTCAAAGACATATTTTATGACGATAGAACTGAAATACTAATTCTGCTCAGGTATTATGCATGTTTATATTATATACAGCTTGCCCAAAAAGTTTTGACAGCAAAACAAAATCCCACAACAATTTTTAGATCCTACATATCAAAGTGTGTATGTATGTATGTATATATATATATATATATATATATATATATATATCAATCTCATCATGAGGTATACATACTTCTGAGGAGATCTGCTTGACACTTCCGCTTTGAGTCTCATGTTTTCTTGTACAAGGTCGACATTCTGGGACCGCAACGTCTTATTGGCCTTTGAGCAGAAAGGCAACATTTTCTCAGCACAAACTCAAGATTCGATGAATGCATACAAAACCTAAGTTTATAGCTCTAATGAAATTAAAACGATTGTATCTTTGTGACAAATAAAAAATATTTTATATATATATATATATATATATATATATATACACACACACACACTAACTGGGACAGAAAGTTCATTCTTATCAGACCAACAAGAATATCACATTAACATTAATTAATGTAACCAGGTTTGTCAAGTGTGGTTGCATACCTCCTTAAGCTTCTCCATGTCCTGCTGTACTTTACTGCAAACATCTGTAGCAGCTCGCAACTTGCTTGTCAATTCGTCCAGAACATTGGGGTCAACTATTTTGTTCTCAGATTGTGCCACAATAATGCTGGAGGGATCTAGAGCAGTCTTCAATTGTGACTCCAGGCTTTGGTTTTTTGTTATCAACTCATTGTTCTCTCTGAGGAGGCTTTCAATTTCATCCTGTAGACAGAAATGTCATGGGAATGAAACACAGTGAAGGAGAGAACTGTAGGTTTGCAACATATTAAGTCCACAACATATAGTACAATATATGTTGTAATATATGGTTTCCCCATTTCCAGGGAAAAAAGAAAGTATCTGAGTGTACCCAATTTGGAATATCTTAATATCTTTGTTTTCTATCAAAGTTATCTACCATACTCAGGTTAGTTAGCCTACTAGTTAGTTACTTTGTTGTAGGATCCTAGTTTGGGGAAATAAGTTGTCTGGTCAACTTATTAACTGTTATGACTCATAAGTATTTTTTTCTTCTTCCGTTTTTAAACAATGAATGTTAAATGCTCTAGCATAATGTACAAGCAGACAGATAAATTATACACAGACTGAATGAGAAAATTTTAAAACATCAACAACGAGGAGTTAGTATCTTTGAACAGTTCAACCTGCATTATTTTATTTTTTTTCCCCAAAGACAAAAGTAGGCAATTTTTGTAGCCAACCAACCCGAACAATCTACTTTTAGGCTCTTGACTGCAGTTTATAGTTTAGTAATATGAATATTTTGGCGAAGATTTCACTGTATGCGTGTCCGTTACCCTGTTATAAGTGCATATACTGACAATTACACCAGTTGTTTCTTTGGTCATTGTATGGACAACATTGTTGTTTGTTTACCCCCCTCCCCCTCCCCACTCCCACTCCATTCCATTCATTTTGCAATGTATATTATTTGTTGCTGATGCTACTGGTGAAAGTGAGTGAATTGTTCTACAAAACACTTTACTTTGGGTGCAGAACTGGCAATAAACTGTGCCAATCGTGTACCAACTGGCCTGCTCGCTATCAGTTTATGTAGTTCAAGATGACATGCTTAGAATGAGTACTAGGCCTATTTCAGTGTCACTCCATTTATCATGTACAAGAGCACGATGAAACTATACCTCATACTCCCGCAAAAGCAGCTCTCCTCTGGTTTTTCTAAGGCATTTCCTCGTGGAATGGCTGCAACTGTTGTCACTTTCATTGGTGCCTCCTGCAACAGTTTAACAATTTAAGATAAACATTACAGTAACATCCCAGCACAACAACACATAACAGTATTTCAGGACTACCTCAAGAGTTACTAAACGCCTCATACTATCAAAAGTGCAGGACATTATGTCTTAAAAACATTTAAATCTTGATTCAGTTAAAAATCCTAATTTATCAAACATCTACTGTCTTCAGATAAAAATCAGATGACTGCTGTATCTATCAAGCCAGCCCATGCTTCTTAAATGATGTATATGGGCCGTATGTGTTGAATATAATCCAATATGAACATGAAAACTGTAAAGGTGGAGATCAGCTTCCAAATAATACATGTAGTATACTGGGCAAGAGTTCAGATGACTACAATCAAAAATGATCCTGTTATTAATTCTATTTGGTAAAATAACGACTTACCAATGATTTCCCTGCAGGGGTTCTCTGCAGTGATGGGCACTCTGCATGTAGGACACTGTCTGGCTTTCTTTAACCACGTTTCCATGCAGGTTGAACAGAACACGTGATAGTTGGCGCAAATGACGGGCTGCCGAACCTGTACAATTAACATGATTAAACATTTTTACCAAAAGATTTGTTTCAGCATTTATTAACAGCTAACTAACATTGTTAGACTATGTTTGCATGGTTAACGCACAGACGAGGCCGTTTCCTTTATGTTACAACCTCCATGTTATGAGATAGTTTGAACACAAAGCATCTGACTTTTTGCAGAAGGGTGTCAAGAAAAACAATGTCGCGTTTACCTTCCCTAGGCATATCTGGCACGATATTGGTAGAGTTAAGGCAAGAGTCGAGGTTTGAAAGTTGTGAGCCATGATTTCAGAGATTACTCACTCCCAAACAGAAGCTTCAAATAGCACACTAGTCTGGCCGCGCGAAAGCGCGCCGCCTTCTACAACTACGGAAAGCCACAAGGTTACAAAAGCGCCATTTCGCAAACCTGTGCAAGTGTAAAGCTGGCGTGAAAATACACTGCGTTTGAATAACCATTATGTCATTATGGTAAATTTCCTGTTCTAAGCATATATTAAAATTGTGATAGACGGAGTTTATCATTTGAATTTACGTTACACGCATGTCATTTTATATGTTCTTTTCCTATAGTTTCAAAATGTAAACTATACCTAGTTATTATTGCATTTAGAGTTATTCAACAATACAATGAGTGACTCAATTTAGAATTGGTGTAGCCGACATTATACCCACTAACCTTCTTCCTGAGGTCTGTGTGACTATATGCTTGTTCGTCAGAGAGAGTGACCCTGTTTCATTCAGGCTGCATGCCTGCTTAATCACTAGCACTGAACGAATCACATTAACTTCCTAATTAGGGGAGCTGAACATTTGACTATTAAATGTTAAGACAAGCAATTTGTGGCCTACCGCCTTGTAAATTATTCTAATGGTTTTTGCTCCAAAACTGCAAGGCAATGGGTCTAACCACTCACTGTTGTTTACACATGCACTAAAAATACACATTCATTCATTGGAACTTACTATAATGACAACAATGGCAATTATTTCACAAAAATCTTTAAATACATTATGTAGAAATTGATGCTTACTTATGTAATGTTAGCATAATTGCCACATAGTTTTTATCACCCCCTCCCCAAGGAGCCATTACTCATATGCTATCTAAATCAAAATGTCTTGCGCTTCATCGTCTGAAAGCCAAGACAAACATCTTCTCAGTACATAATAGAATTAGAATTGAATGGACACATAATAAGATGCAGTAGTAGGCCTACACATAGAGGCAGACAATGTCGACTTGTTAAATCCATAAAAACATTATTAATTTTTGCAAAAAATTTTGATTTCTATAAGATTTCCATGTTTGATAAATACAAATGGAGAAAATCGTGTTGTTTTTACATAATATCATATCACTCTCCTCCCTCCAGTTTATTATGTTACAGCAGTCAGATCCATGTGTATTCAACAGTGTTGGGGTCGTTATTCAAAAAAGTAATGTATTAGCCTACACATTACTCATTACTTAATTAATCATTAAGTAATACATTACTTTACTTATTTACTCCCTGTAGAATGTGTTACACTACTCATTTCCGCACAAATCCCTATAAGGAGGACATATACAAGATGTTTCTTTTATGCTCTTTAATAAAATAATATCACAAATCCGACTTGTTACTTTGCAATGCGTTACCCCCAACACTGGTATTGAACCACAAGAAATGATTAACAAAGACATATGAAGGAAAAACTGCATTTCCCATGAGCCCCATTGCCTCGTCACAAAGACCTGTACTCCAATGACGAGTGTTTTTGTACTGAGGAAAATAGTTGAGAAATTTTGTAGTAGTTTAGTCAGGATATCATAATATAATTAAAAAATGTTGTCCTCTGTCATGAATTGATTTGTCAGATTTTACAGAGAATCCTACTGGGTGGAATTTGGGATTATATTAAAATTAATTGCCTTATTTTCTTATGTTGGATACATAGATGCCTCACAAAAGCATGGACACTGTTTAGCAAATCGTAGTGCCTTAAAAGCAGTGAGGTATTGTTATTGTGATCATATTGATTATAGAAATATATTTAATAAAGAAAGGGTACAAAGAGTGTAGCCAAAAGTTTGTGGGATTTCAAATGAACCAATTTCATTAGCATGCTGTGAACTGTATACTGTACCACACTGTGCTGTTCTGTACTGTATTAGATTACTGCACATACATTTAGTTGTGTCAAGATTATCAGCAGAGACTTTTTGGAAATAGCAGCTATAGAAAATGCACATGTAAATGAGCCAGCATAGAAATGTTTTAAGCAACGACCTTGCTAATATTCTGACAAAATAATGCATATCTATTTGCAGCATGATATTTGATTCCAGTCCATATTCCTCTCAATCTCAAGTGACATCAAAGAGCACCTGACATACAAGACACTGTCAGAAATATACAGAGTCTTCAAACTGTTATTGAAGCTGTTGAATTTGTTATTGGTAAAGTCACAATTAGACAACCAGTGACAGACTAAAATAAAAGACATGGTCAATTCCATGAAGGCCCATTGTCCCTGTGAGATTGCTGTTGTAAACGTTTGTAGCTGGCCAGTCATTAATTGGTGACAGTCAATTAATCACATCTGGTACAGATGACTGCATCTATTGATCTTGTCCCAGGACTTATTTGTCATCCCTAAATGACACAGATTACCAGATTTGACCAGCACATGTAATGGGTAGTGTAGAACCAATGAGTGTCAGGCCCGTAGCGGGTTAGAACCAGACCCCCCTCCCCCATCTGTGTCAAATAGCACCTTTACCATTTAGCTCAGAAAGGTTTAGACTGCCCTAAGAGCACAGCAGCGAACCTGTGCTCTCTGTTGCTGAGATGACCTTTTCTATTTAAGGCTTAATGTGTGACAAATGCTTGCTTTAATTAGCCCTAGACCCCCTACTTAGACCACCACCCTACACCTCCAACCTCTCTTTCTATATCTACATCTCTGTCTCCGCCCCTTCCCCTTCCTCTTCCCCTTCTCTGTCTTTCTTCCTCCCTTTCTCAAATTCATGCACAAATCTTTAGTTTTTCTGGTGTTTAAGTGCGAGGAAAATATATTTTTACATATGGGGATTTGTGATCATGTCTAGTATTTAATGTGCTAATGAGAAATTATCATATCATAAGAATAAGAATAAGTATGGACATAAAAGCACGTAAAGACAGGAATATAACGAGGGTGGGAAAATTAGCATGTGTGCATCATGAGGTTTAAAATAAATTGTCATGGCCACCTGCAAGTGTAATCTATCGATAATCCGCCATTAGAGAGTAGAGCACAAACACGAAGACAAGCCAA
Source organism: Percopsis transmontana (assembly GCA_025447815.1). Lineage (NCBI taxonomy): Eukaryota > Metazoa > Chordata > Actinopteri > Percopsiformes > Percopsidae > Percopsis > Percopsis transmontana. The sequence continues at coordinate 2,067,126 of JAOEHI010000018.1, read as the reverse complement.
GACTTTACAGCCAAGGTACATCCTCTGGTGAGTGTCAGTGTGGCTGTGTTTGGGGAAATGCAAAGGAAGTTTGATCTGTATAGGAAATAATTGTTGACTTTGTGCCCAAGAGTGCACCTGCTTCATGTGGAGACATGGACATGAAAATTACACTCGTGCACAATTTTCATGTCATGCCATTAAACACTAGCTTCTAAGAGCTTTTATAGAAGATTAACCTCAGTATAGCCTTAAATTATATCAATCCAAAATTAAAATAATTTAAATGAAATAATGTTACAAATGGACCATAAAACTAAAATATCTGCACTTGCAGTATTGATTCATTAACAAACAAAAAAATCAACGCAAAACACTGTACACTGTAATATACTGTGTACACTGTAATATTTTTAAAAACATGCGTTCCTCTCCCGTCAATAACAGACAAAAGTAAAACAGATACATTGCCACAAAACCCTGTTTTATTGGACTGGGGCCTAATTATAAGGATGTAAGTCAGCCTGCGACTGGAGGGCCCACTCCTTGTTGATGTGAGTCTGGTTTATATTTATCCCCTTTTTCCTCTGCAGCTACAGCAGCAGGGCCACCATCCCTATACCAGCACTGTGTGGAGGCTTTATTACACCGCCCACAGGCAGGTTCAGCCCCATCACACGCACGCACGCACGCACACACACACACACACACACACACACAGCCAGTGGAGTACCCTCCACCACAGAGTTACCCCACATCCCCATGCAGCCCTGCATGGGCCCCTGGGACGGTAGAGGGAGGGAGGGGGGTATTATGGTAATACTATAGCCTGCTGCTACCCTTCCTCTCTCCTCCAGCCCAGCTGGGCAGGGCCATCATTACAAGTATTGTGGCAATCTGTTTAAGAGGACCGTGTTGGAGAAGTGGCGCGGCAGAGCAGGGATGAGAGCTGCATACATAGATCACATAAAATATGATTAAAATCTGTGGGAGCGGGCCAGGAATAAAATGCAAAACTTGTTATGAACACCTTATATCAAGTCTACCATCAAAATGGCCGGCCGTAAATCACTATTTTCCCCTCTTTACTTTTTTTATTTTATTAAAGGGTTCTTGTGTTGAGCTGGTCATATCTCAAGACAAGGGCCGGTGGCACATAAGGAATAAATAGGACATAAATGTACTTGAATCTCTAATGCCCCATATCACTGTACCAATTTATATTGTAGCATGCCATGTCCTAGAAGGCCATTAGAATGGGACAGAAACAGTCTAATACTAAACTTCTTATGGTCAAATTACCTTGATTTCATTCAAATACAACCAATTTATCTAGACACTATAGATAACCAAGCCATATAAACAGTTATTAGCATTGATGAAGGGTTTAACGTGTATGGATTATTAGTGGGGGAAACGGAATGCTTCATTAAAATGGACTATGAATCTATGGCTTGTCTGTCAAGTGGGTCCAACCAGTACAGACAGCCTACTACACGACTCTGTTATCGGGTTAGACATTGTTTTCAGATTAGACATTTCTCTGTGAGGTCAATCGCTCCCTGTCCAATCAAACAGTTCCCAGCCGTCCAATGATGCAGCACGACTTGTTTTACTTTAAAAGAGTCAGTAGGCTGTTTTTCAGTGTGGCCTATGTTCAGACTGTCATCCTGGCAGTATTTTTAGGAGACAGCAATATCTATTACATCCCGTTGTACCCCGGCGCTCTAACCATTTCTATTTTCGGCACTATTTTTAACTGAAACTTGGACTGATGGTGCGTGGAATTCATAACAGCAGAGGTGAAGGGTTATTGAATATTCTCAGGATGAACTATTAAAAATGTATATTATGTCATTACTCCTACTGTCAAATGACTGGAACTATAAGACCTTTATTCCTATGACCTAGTGGAGGGCATAAGGGGAGGGGAGATGGTGGTAGAAAGGCAGGGAGGGAATGGACTTTAAAAAACTGCTTCAGTACACTAATGCGTCTGAAATCTGATCTCCCAATGGTTTTGAAGGGCGTGATAAAGCAGGAACCATCAGCTCTCTATTTAAAGGCGAGAGGAGGCAAGGGATATTACTAGCCAACTGGCAGAAGGTGTTTGTACAACATGGTGTTGGTGAAAACACTGATGTTTATTAGTTGTGCCTTTGTTATTAAAACAGCTAGGTGTACTGCTGAAATGTTCGACAAAGAGATTAGTCTACACCCTCACCCACCCACACACACACACCTACATACACACAAACAGATGTACACACCCACACACACATCAGGAAGCCTTATTAATTATTTGTAGCCACTTGACTTCATATTGTGCTGCCCGTGGCTTGGTCAAAGATTATAATTACCACTTCACCGTTTGTATCATTTTCCATCTCCTGTGCTTTTAGTGCAGTATTACCCTGAGTATCCCTCGCTCTCCCTCTCTCCCTCCCTCTCTCCCGTATACACAAGACCAAAAGTGCAGGCACATCATTTATTGATAAGGCAAAAAGAATGTAATGAAATTATCAATGTTCTTGAATTAATTATGAACATGATTAAGAAAGCTAAAATCTCAGGAGCCGGTCTCTCATTACCCATTCAGTCTTAGGGATTGCTTTCATTCAGGGGAGAAGAGGCGAAAAAGCCTTCCAGCAGAGCCCACTCCGGCTCAGCCCTTCTCCCCGCGTGCCTGTCCTGTTGGTCTCTGCCGCTCGCCTGACCAGCCGACTCACCGACCCACCGTCCCACCGATAGGACCGGCTGCCAGCCCGGCAGGGTGGTTTACTCACGCCTGTGCTTGTTACTGCGATAGCCGAGCGCAGCTAGCTGCCACGGGGGCCTCTGGTGCTTGTGTGGAAAGGGAGAGGATGCACGCTACTTTGCTGCCGCACTGCCTGAGTTCAGGCACAGGGGTCTTGACCCTCCAGGTAAGACCAACTCTACTAACTATGCCAGCTTTTTGTGTATTTGCTCTTTTCTTCGAGTAAACCAGTTGATTGACATAGCACTGGTCTTACTTTATTACAAAAAAAATGTTTTTTTGTGTTTTGTGTTTTGTGTTTTTAGAGAGAAAATGTAATGTCTTGCCACTGGGCAAGACACTTTATATATTGTTATATTGTTGGGAAAATACAATTCTGCCAAATATTCTGTTTGGAATAAGCTTGTATCAATGTATTTAATTTTCTGTGTAATACTGCCAGACTAATTCTAAGATTTTAGTTATATATCTTCATTATTTGTCATATGTCACACCTCTGAACTGCTTTAAAGCAATGGCAACCTATCAGTTCAGAATTTAGATTTTAGAAAAAAAATGTCTGTGTCCAGAATGGCATGCATCTGATATTAGATTTAAAGGTCCTTGTTGAACGTTTCACAGTCTGTAACATCGGAAGACATTTAACTAATTTCAGTGTGTGTAAATAGTGTAAATACATTATATACATTATATATTCAGCAAGCGCTATTCACAAAGGTATACTGTATCTTCTAGCACGTCTCTGGTCACATGGGACAAAAGAGGACAATACTCTAAACGCACACGTGCCTGTTCTGAATTGCTTTCTTGCTTTCTTTTCATTTCCACCCATGCATTCACACACACACGCACACACACACACACACATACACACACTCACACACACACAAGACAGACACACTCCTGTGTATACATTCAAACACAAACACACGCAAACAAAGACACAAATGCCTGTTTTCAAAATCCTTTAGTTTTTGTGAGGTTAGTGTTTAAATTATAAGCCATTAAATGTAATTCATATTTTTGCATTAAAAAAACATGAATTTTGTTACAGAAACTTTTAAATGAAAGCATTTTGTCTCCTTAATAACTTGCTGTATATAGTAGAAAGAAAGAAAGAAGAGAGAGAGAGGAATAGACAGAAAGCGAGACAGGGAGGGAGAGGGAGAGAGAGAGAGAGAGAGAGAGAGAGAGCTTAGGGGTTAATGGCAATCCTCCTGTCCCAGGGATTGATCCGAGTATTGGATCGCACATAAAGCTGCAGTTACTGGATATTACCCTGCTGCTATCGGCCTGCAGTGATGGCCTGGATAAGAAGTGCTTACCAAAGAGGATGCTCCTTCAGGGCAGATACGGTTTCCAAACCCTCTGGGAACAACAACCACACGCCTGCTGCTTGGTCAGGAACTTTTTTTTACCTCATCGAGTAAATCCAGGGGCCTTATCAAGTTACTGGCCTACTGAACTACACACACGCATGCACACAGACGCACACACACACACACACACACACACACACACACACACACACACACACACACACACACACACACACAAAAACACACACACACACACACACAC